>VUQG01003764.1:80826-95035 GCA_015106755.1 Etia nguti
TGAATACCCCCGACAGGTCGAAAACAGCTTTTTATTTCTAATCACACCTGCTGATGAAAGACAGTGGGGCTCATTCAACCATGATGCAATAGTGCTAAGGAAGGTATCAAGACTGTAAAGTCTTTAATGTTTGCACAGGCTTACAGTTTAAGTTGTTGATGTAGTAAGCTTTTAGGATTTGTTCTCCTGGAACACTAAAGTTAAATTAGTATTAACATTAATAGTAGAAGCCTGTCTTTATGCTGGGCCCGTTTTACAGTGTCAGAGGAAATCCAGGATGTACAAGGATATATGCAGAGAGACATACCAAAAGTTGCCCTGATTGATGCACTCTCCTGAACTTCCTTGCCATGTGCTCAGGGTCAACATTAGGGCATGTGTAGCTCAGACACCCCTCAGGCCAAACTAGAATATAACTCCCTTTACTCTATGCTAGAATATCATTTCTCACGAAGATGGATTCCCTGTTTAAATCCTGTTTTGTGCATGGTAGGTGCACATTGGTGCCGCATTCTTCAAGAATACAGAAAAGTAGTGTTTAATACCAAGCAGATGCAAGAAAGAAGGATTTGTATGATGACTTGTCAGAAAGATGGATGGATATTTAAAACCCAGTCTAAATGGAGAGGAATATTTCTCTTAGGTGGCACTCAGATGTAACTCTTGGTTTTATAATTTGTTCACTAAGACTGCAGAGTGCACGTTTAAAAAGGAGCATATTATAGTTTTGGTGTATTTAGAGCATGCAGTTTCATTTATGGATATAGAAGGAATTATTTAGATATTTCTTACAGAGGAGAATGAAATTCTGCTCATGTATAACTTTGCAGCTACTGGTTTAAACTGTTAAATGTACAACCCCCATTCCAAAAAAAAAAAAGAAATGGGATGATGTGTTAAATGTAAATAAAAACAGAATACAATGATTTGAAGATCTCATAAGCCCGTATTTTATCCATGATAGATTATGGAAAACATAAAATGTTTAAACTGAGGCACTATTACTCTTCCATGAAAAATATTAGTTAATTTTGAATTTAATGGCAGCAACATGCCTCAAAGATTGCGATGAGCCAAGAAAAAGCTGCATGGGTAAGTCGTATTAAAGAGAAACAGCTGGAGGAACATTTTGCAACTAATTTGGTTAATTAGCAATATGTTGGTAACATTATTGGGTATAAAAAGAGCATCTTAAAGAAGCAGAGTTTTTTAGAGGTACAGATGGGCAGAGGTTTACTAATGTGCAAAAAGCTGCGTCTACAAATTGTGGAACAATTTCCTCAACCTAAAATTGCAGAGACTTTGAAGATCTCGCCATTTACAGTACATTATTTCATCAAAAGTTTCTGAGAATCAGGAAAAATTCTCAATGGACATGGTCAAAATTAATATTGGAAGCCTGTGATCTTTGGGCCCTCAGGCGGCACTGCATTAAAAACAGGCGTAGCTCTGTCATGAAAATCACTGCATGGGTTTAAGAACACTTCCAGAAATCATTGTCTGTGAACACAGTTCACCACATCATCCACCAAAGCAGGTTAAAGCTCTATCATACAAAGAAGAAGCCATATGTGAACATCATCCAGAAATGCCACAATCTCCTCTCTGCCAAAGCTAATTTAAAATGGACTGAGGCAAAGTGGAAAACTGTGGTCAGATGAATCAGATTTTTTTATTTCATTTGGAAAACATCGCTGTGTCTTCCAAACTAAAGAGAAGATTCACCATCTGGCTTGTTATCAGCGCTCAGTTCAAAAGCCTGCGTCTCTGATGGTATGGGGGGTGCATTAGTGCCGGTGGAGCTGGAAAAATACCATCATTGCTGAAAGTTATATACGGGTTTTAGAGGAACAAATGCTCCCCTTGATTTCAGGGAAGGTTTGCGTATTTCAGCAAGTTAGTACTAAGCTGTACTGCGTGGCTTTGTAATAGAAGAGTCTTGGTTCTGAACTAGCCTCTCTGCGGTGAAGACGTTTAACCAACTGAAAATATTTTGTGCATCATGAAATGAAAATCATAAAAAAGAACCCAGAGGAGTGTTGAGCGTCGGTAAGAATGGGACAGTCTTGTCTGATATAGAACTCCTGGTCTCCTCAACTTGTCTTCTCAGTTCCCAGAATTTTACAGATTGTCGTAAAAAGAAGAGACCATGGCTCTGCTTTTTTAGACATGTTCCTACCATCAAAATCTAAATGAGCTAATATTTTTAATGAAATAGTAAATCATACCAACCTTTTATATTAACATTTTGAAACCTAAAGTTTAGGTTTCTGTCCATCATTTTAAAATAAAGAGGATCATATTTGATGAAAAGAAAGACCACGAAAGTTATTAGCTAATACTTCTGCTTAGCTGTAAAGTTATATATAGTAACTGTGATATCGGCTAGCAAAAAACAAACTGAAAAAGAAAATACACTTTCTATAGAAGCGTGAGCAGTTGACTCCTTAGAGTTGCTTATTACAGCTGAACACCAACCAAGACAACAGCATCCAATTGTCATCCAAAACAAAGAATCCAAATAAGGATTTAAACCTTAATATGTTTTAAAAGGTGATTTTTAACTCACAGTTTTTACTGAGGGTGGAATGGAAGTGGTCTTCTGGAGTTTATGGAGATAGACTCACTCACAGTATGGAGCCTCAAGTGGCTAAATAAGGAACTGCAGTTATTTGGTTCTTCTGTGTTTTCTTAAGGTTTCAGCCCGAGACCTTTCCACTTGATCTTGCAGCTGCATGGGATGAGTCATTGTTTGCGTGTTTGCACTATTTCTACCACCTCGTCACAACAATTCCAAAAGTATTTATTTAGAAATCTTGTGGTGGTGATGAATATACTCTTTATAGATGTAAAAAGATAGAAATTACTTCAGCTGCCACTATAATTTTGCATCTTTGTGTCAGGCAGTAATGAACGGTTTCTAATAGTTAAATTACATGGATGCATTGTACCACCTCTCATGACTGTTATCTGAATGAGCTCCGCCTTAAGAGTACAGTATGTGTGTTGAGTTACAGCATGTCAAGACTGACAGCTGGCTAAAAGCTGTGAAATTGGTAACCACAATCCTGGGGTCCATAAAGATGACCCATTGCCCCTTAGCATACACAGAAACACACACACATCGACTCGGACACCAAATGGGAGGGGCTTGTAAAACATGATAGATTTGTTCTCTTATCACCCCCCCCTTCTGTTTTGAGGAGTTGCATGCTCGACAAGCAATAGCCTCGATAGCCTCTGATGATGGGTCTGTGTGTGAGTATACATAGCTTGGAGCAAGAACTCATGGTTCAACAACCTAACCCTAGCTGTTTTCTGTACTTTTATCGTGTTGTGTTTTGTTTATTTGATGTTTCGTAATGTACTAATAGGATGAATAGAACATTGTGCAAAGTCAGGGTAGATTTTTGTTGACACTGTGGATGGTTTTCAAATCAATATTTTATTTTGGGAAACTGAAATGCTGCCAAATGAAGACTCAGTAATAGATGTGAGACACAGCACTTGGTGTCAAATCCTGAATATTATTTTTACTGACATCCAGAAGTTGTTCTGTTGGCGTCAAGACAGTTTTTGATTGATTTTCACAGTCCTGACTCAGGGAAGATTCAACTTGCAGTATGATTGTGGGTTATTGCAGAGTTAACCTCAAAGTACTTAACACCGTTTTTCTTTGCCAGTTATTCTGTCACCTTGAGGCCTCCATGCTACACACAAGCACTGTTAGAAAAGTAACAATGCAACAGGGTCAAAGCTCCACAGAAACCACCGCCTCTCTCTCAGTATGCATCTATGTCTTTACCTCCGTGTCTCTCTCTCCCTCTGAGCCAACAGGTTGCTGCAGCGTCACCCCCACCCCTCTTCCCAAACTTTTCTGTGCCTCAGCAAAGCCCAGGAAAGAAAACCTGCTTCATTCATTCACTCTTAAACGCCTGCCCCCTCTGTCACTCAGATACAGACATATAGATACACACACATGCCGATTTAGTCTCTAATAACTGCCTCTACAAGGATACAACATAAAATCCAAAATTGTTTTTGCCTGACTTGGATGCAGCTTTTTATATGTATTTTTAGGGGGTGTTTTTCCTCTTTTTACCCTCAAAAGAAAATCACCTGGATTTGGAAGACAATAACTTGTGTGTGTTGGTAAGTGAAAATGCATGGTCCCATTGAAAAGCCATTAGTTTAACTGCCTTTTAATATGGTGCTTTACAGGGTAGTTTTGAATTCTTAACTGCCCAGATACCCTTGTTGCACCGTAAATGTCTGGACGAAGGCCAGCACTTTTTATACTGAGCCATTATTGCTGCTCTTTACAGTAAAATCTTTCTTTAATAGCTTAACTTGTCTGATATCAGTGCTCATCAGATACATTATTTGCTATGAATGGACATTCTGCTCTGTTAAAGAGCACTCACTTATACTTACAGACATCCCCATGCAGTGCCAAAGTCCTGCATGCTTTGTTGTCTGTTTTTGGATGACCGCTGTGTTTTTCTGCAGATTTTACACATTCGGGCTCAATAGGAGCACAAAAATAAGATGTCATGCATTTTACAGTCATGTAAACTCTTGTGTGTCATAAATAATAAGAGCATACCAGGTTGTTTGCAAGAACATTGTCAGGAGATGAAACTATGTCAAATGAATGCTTGATGATTTCCCTCCATGCGTAGACATGTCTGTGTTGGCTGAGCGCAAATGCAAAGAGATATTAAGACAGTAGCCATACTGCAGCTTTTGAGCTGTGCATGAGAGTCCGTGGTTTTGTGAGTGTGTGTATTAGCTATAGAAATGATGTGTTGCACCAAAGACATCTGTTATCATACAATGTAGTTCTGAGCTGTGTCTGTGTGTGCGTGTGTGTGTGCTTCCTTGTGTGTATGTGTGTGTGCGTGTGCCATTTCACTGTCACCAGTTTCCCACCTACAAGGATAATCCATCCTGTGAAGTGGTGAGGTGGAAAATGCCATTATGTAGAAATAGCTGACATGCAGTTAGACTTGCAGGCATGTGATGTGTGAGTGGATGTGGGTGAGAAATAGAGATAGGGAACACAGAGGGGGTATAAGGGCCAGGGACAGTAAACTTCATTTGGAAACATTATTTAATCCTCTCGCTGCAGTGATAAACTAAAGGCCTCAGACAGAAAAAACAGCTTTTTTCTTCTTGAAGGTAGCAAGGTGTTTTGTAATCCTAGCGTATATACCCATGCATCCTCTGCAACTGTTTTTATAGCTAAGCTGAGCTTTTGATTGGAGAATACGAGAAATAAAGTACTGTACTTTCATTTGGATCTATGAAAAATGCCACTCATAACACAGTTTGACAAGCACAAATTAGTATTTTTGCACCAACAAGGTGATTCCCACATAGCTATTAGTTAAAAAACTGGGTATGTGGTTGAAAGGTGTGCAGTCTCTCCTTAAAAAGTTTGAGAAAACTGGTTAGTGGGGCAAAAAAGAAAATGGGGAGGTTCTAAAAATCCACAGCAGATGAAGAGAGTCTGAAATTAATGTCTTTAAGAAATAGGAAAAAATCCTACAAAAAACCTCACGCCTGAGGTTTTTGATCCTTCGAATGTTTGCTGGAGCCTCATCAGAAATGCTCTCAGTGGAACATTGGCTTTCAAGAAGATATTCGTAAGGAAGGGAAACAGGGAGAAAAGGCTGAAGTATGCCAAATTACACAAAAACTTGAGCGATGAATCCAAATTTGAAATTCATGGTTCAATTTGGTGTCAGTATGCAGGGAGGAAGTGAGGAGAGAGGTACAACAGTGATTGTCTAGCGCCATCTGTAAAACACGGTGGAGCTCCATCATGGTTTGGGTTGCATTTTAGCCAGTGGTGCTAGAATCTTGTCAAAATGTGTGGAATTATGAATGCAGAAAAGTGCCATCAGATTTTGATCCACCATGCAGTATCATCTCTATTCAGCTATTCATTTTCAGCATGACAAAGATCCCAGACACACTGCCAATGCAGTAAAAGCATAACTGCACAGAAAAACATGCAATGGAGTCGAAGTCAGCCAACATCCAAAGAGGAGCTTTGAATGTCCTTTAAGACTGGAGAACTATTCCTGAAGAGAGTTCAGGCTGTGTATGTATATTTGCAAATGTTTCAATCCCTGAACCTAGTTCCCATTTTAATAACAAAATATAAAGAAATGAGACGTGGCCTAAGACTTTTGCTCTGCACTGTATCCTGTAGTATTGTTGTTGAAAGCTTTGATATTTGGCATGACAAACCATAGTAGTCATTAATCAGTTTTTTGGTCCAACACTGGTTTAGGTTAAAATATCTCAACAACTAATTTAATTTGACTTAAAACCTAATGTCTTGAAAACTAATTCTTACTAAATGTTTAAAACTGCACACCTGATCAACACAGGTTAGCATGATCAGTGTGAGGATATTTATCTCAAATCATTTCACAGAGCTGCTAGGGTGGCCCTTACAATATTTGGAGGAGCAGATAATACTTTAATTTCATTCTCATAAAATTTGATTGAATGTTTAAGTAGATGTTGGCACATTTCTGAATATATTTCCGAATTTTCTTCTGGAAACTTCTGTATACACCGAAAAAGGCTTACAAAAGAGTTTCACCATAGCGAAGCTGTCACAAGACTTTCACATTCTGCTTTTTCACAACTTTTCCAAACAGAGATGCAAACCTATTTAGAAATCCAAAGGTTGATGATGATGATGAATGATGAATACTCTATAATGGTGCACTGCACCGGCTGCCATTCATCACAACACAGTGTGAGTTTGTCCTCCCTTCACTTCAGTAATAAGAAGATACGTGCAGAGACAGATCTCAGATCTGCATTGGTATGTGAGGGGGCAGCCAGCGGGAGAGTGTAGTTTTTTGGCTGTGTTATATTGCAGTTCAAGCCTGCCAGCTCTCACTTCCATCTGCAGAGGTTGTAAACTATTCAGCCTTCAGCCATTCTGGCTTAGTCAGACCAGATGGTCAAATCACACTGAGGAATTTTCTGGAATTCAGATTGTTTCATATTGATCTGGTTTATTTTTTATGTTATCATTATATACATTTATTGTTGAAATATGCTCTCATGGGGTAAGCATTAAAGTTTATGAATTAGCTTGATGGATGGATTGTAAATGTTTAAAGGTAAAAGAAATGTGTTTTGTTTCCATCTCATGTGTAGAAGTTGAGTGAAGGCAGGTCTCTCTTTGATGTTATGCTTGTGAACTTGCACATGCCCATGCAAAAAACTCACGGATATGGACACACGTGCACAATCCACTATAAAGAGTGTATGGATACAACCCTAATGTAACACATAACACAAACAATGTTCTCTAGCTCACCATTAAAGTGTTTGATTTGGTCCATGCGTTTTAAACCTTTTTAGCCGGCATAGAATTAAATGCCAGATTTAGTCTCCTTACATTCTGATGCTGGTCTTACATTTAATCCTCTAATAAACTAGGTTGTCCATATTCTTTCTTCACAAGTTGAGGTGGTATCTGTGTAGATGCTGACCAGTTTGACCTTGTTCATGTAAACTGTTGAAATTATTTGAAGCTGCAGTAGGCGTGAGGGTTGGGGATGGTTGGGGATGGTTGGGAGATAATGCATGCCCTGAGTTATGTTTTCAGACTGTTTTAATTTGGGCATGTCTGCACATAGTGTCTGGACTGTTGCTGGAAGAAATGTCTTCCTTTCTTTCTTTCTTTGTTAGCTGCCTGAAAAACATAAAGCAATTATTATTTGAACATCTGATCTGTTTTCCTTGTCCGTCTTGAAAAGCTGAGCTTGTTGGGGAGAGATAAAGAGGTGTGTGGAAGCATCAGGACTCAGGAGAAAGAAAATCTTTGCAGTCAAAGGTCTTCCTGAACTTAACCCATGCTCTCAGAGTGGGGCACACAAGCAAGCTGTCTATTGATTAAGTCTGAGTATGACCAAGGGGTGAAACAAGTTATGTTAGAAGTGAGATATCCTGGCTTGATACAACCTCAGAGATGACCTTTGTGGACTGCTGTGCTGAAGCTAGAAGTGGTAGCAAAAGGCAAAACAAAATAATGTTGGCAGGCCATTAACAGTGGCAAATATTAACAAGCCCTATAACTCCCCATTTCTCTTCTTTCTCTGAAGTCTTTGTCGTTCGAGGCTTTCTGTTCTTACCATATCTATGAGGACATAATGATAAGAATATTTGGGGGATGTACACTGAAAGAAATGTGTAGATTTTCCAAGTGTATTTATCTTTTAGAGTCTATTCACTCAGCAAGTATTAGTGTAAAAAAAAAGATGCGTTATAAGTAGTTTGACAGCTTTAGGCAAAATGCTAGGAAAAAGTAGGTTTGAGTTTTTGTTATGTTTATGTTAATCTTATCCAACTAAAAATACATGAGTGTGACGCATGATGTAAAGATGTCAGACATTAATAAATGAGAAGCTATTCTTAATAAAGCTATTATTTGGGGCAGGATATGTTCCCATTTATGTGCCAAATAAACAGAATAATAGCATCCTGGGTCCAATAATGAAATTGGCCTATATGAAACATATTTTCCGGGGTTGTTCCACTTCTGGCAGAATTATACATGCATCGTGTTGAGATTAGAGAGGTGAACCAAGTACAGTAGATAGTTGTTAATGAATAAATTCATCCATATATTGCTAATTTTATATTAAATCTGAGGGGATATTTAGAAAAGGCTTTAATTGTTGCCTTATTCTCATAACATTGGGAGTACCTGGGAGTTTTTAAATGCATTAGTCATTTATTCGGACCTAAAGCATAATCACTTTCTATATGAATGGGATTAATCACTTACTTAAGAAAGTAAATGATTAAGTAGTGAGTAGTAAGAAGCAAGATTTGTGTGGAGTTCTGATATTTTACATTTGAGATTTTGAATTTTAGCTCTGGATATCAAGTATTTTTGATGAGAGATCCATTTGTTTATTTCCAGAATGCCATCTCATTTTTGCAGTGATATAATTTTTCCCTTTTTCCCTTGATATTTTTTCCCATCCTTGAGCAAAAGACCTGAGACAGATGAACTATTATGGGTTTTAAATATTGTGATTCAATCCTGTATAAACTCGGGGGGTACACGGGGGAATAGAAACGACAGTACAAAAGGTGCATGATTACATTTTGAAATACTTTGATATGAGCAGGAATGAATTTACAGAATTAACTACTGATAAACAGCGATCGCTGTATATTCAGGTCTATCTGTGGTAAACATGGAGAGAAATGGAGCACTCTGAAGGGTGGAGAAACCAACATATGTCTCATATTCCATTGCTTGAAAAGAAGACACTGGATGTGTGAAGCATCAAGTAGTGGAAACCAAGGGCAGACTAAAGAAGCTCCAGTAATCATTTCACAGTACTCTCCTACTTGCTTGAAACAGCCTATAATACAAACACAGACACACCCCTCCAGCTAACTGAGACAGAAAGGAGCATTTTTGAAATTTAACCAGGTGTACACCACTGTGAAAGATAATATTCCTATAAATCAGCTAGCATACAAATGGAAATCAGACTTGCAGTTTTTGCAGTCAAAAAAGATAAGAGAAGGATTTTCTCTATTCCAGATCGTTACTGGGCCTCTGTTTACTCTCATGGAAAACTATTATTCTCCCTCTATCTAGATTGCTGTGAGGAATGCTTGTTTTTTCACTGGTGAGACTCACCCATCTAAATGTGCCTGTTAAAAATACTAGGAGAACACCATCTTCACCCACTTTGCCTTTCACACACCCAAATCCAAATTTTTTTTTATCTTAACATTGTAGCTACAGTCCAAATTGATTTATCTTTTTTCTCATTATCTACACTCACGTGAAAAAGAACGTTTTCACAGGACTTTATAGACTCCTGTGAAAAACTATGATTCAATAGCTTGTAGAACCAGCTTTCGTACCAATAAGTAATTGTTGTCTATACAACGTTGTAAGTCTATCATATTGTTGTGGAGGAATTTTGGTCCACTCTTCTTTACAACGCTGCTTCAGTTAATTGAGGTTTGTGGGCATTCGTTTATGCACAGCTCTTTTTCAGGGGTATTGCAACACTTTATTTTCTTTTTTCAGCCATTCTGTTATAGATTTTCTGCTGTGATTGGGATCACTGTCGTCAAACTTTAGCTGTTGGATTTGACTCTATACGTCGGTGTACAGAGGAGGTCATGGTCAACTCAGTGACTACAAGGCACCCAGCTCCCATGGCTGCAAAACAAGCCCAAATCATCACTCCTCCACCACCGTGCTTCACAGTTGATATGAGGTGTTTGTGGTCAACATGGCCACACTTGCTGATGAAATTATTAAGAAGATATGCCATAAAAACAGAACCCTAATTTTTGCACTTTAACTGCAAAAATGACTAAATACAGTGTTTTCAGACTTATCCAGCACACTATGTCAAAGCCACTGTAAGCTAGCTTAAGCCATAAAGCCAGCAAACATCTAGAAGACATACTGACTCAAAATGCTTAAAGAGGTTTTTATGATTAGAAAAGCGCTATGTACAGTGCACTCCATTTATGACTGGCTTATCCTGCCTCTGTTTTGACTGTAATCAAATGATTTATGGAATTGCAAACACACCTATGTTTTATCCCTGAGTTGTATTCTCAAGGTTCTTGTAACTTTCATACCTTTGAATAGAGGACTTTTTTTCATCACTAAACAGCATGTCATAAACAGTTTTACACATTCACGCCAACCCGTACATCAACGGGTCCTTATTGGACAGTATAAAAGCCCCTTTGATGATTTAATTTCCTTGGCGTCAGTGGAATTTGTTATAAAACTGATTACAGGGAGGGCTCCTGTCTGCACCTGAACATATGATAATTATCAAACACATTATGCGCTTATTAAGGCCAACTATTGCATAGACTATAAAGACATGGAAGTGTATAAGAAGACATCCAAGTTCATGTATAATATGACATGAAAGTTTCTAACCTGGACCTATTTATTTGATTAGTATGCCAGTCAGTCATTGTTACACGTCTACAAGTCTCTTGAGTACGGCAGAACTATGCTGTTAAACTCCTCTTTGTGTATTACTATAATTAAAAAAAAATACTTTTAGCAAACACCAAAAGCTTGACTTCTGTAGAAGAGTTCCAACTCCTTCACAAATGGAAAAAAAAAGGCTGATTATGTTTTATCTTTGAGGACCTGTAATTACTTTTTTCTTCTCTTTGTTCTTTTGCATATTTTTCAGATAGGAGAAAAGAAAAGGTGGAATTGATGACTGTGAAGTGCAATTTAGGAACTGCATTTGTGAAGAGAGGAACTGGGGAGGAGGAGAAGGTGACTGAAGGAGGAAGACGAGGAAGAGTATGGGTCACTCTTCTGTGTGCATCTTTCTACTGTCCCTTTATCTGACTCATCAAAGTGTTGCAGCGCAAGCTGAAGGTAAGTCGTGACATTTATAAACCTGTATACCGCATGCTTACAGAGTTTATTAATTTGCGTGAAATTTCCCTTCTCCTATAGCACATCAACTTTCCTCCTTACTTTTTCCACCCCCTCAGTTACTTGATGATTGATTTATTTAACTCAGTGACTCATGTTTGCAGTCATTTTTCTTCATTTCATTTTCTGTCTTTAAAAAAAGAGTTAGGTACGTATTATTCTGAGTCACAGCCACGAGTCCGATTGTTAGCTTGGTGCACAAATCTATAAATTAGACAGGGTGGATGATCAGGCCACGGAAAGGCCAGGTGCTCAATGAATAGAGTCTGTGCGAGTGCTCCATCATTAAATCTCCACACCTGGATTGGTACATGGGGCAGACACTAGCCCAGCTACAGTTTCTCTCCAGACTGTGTCTAGTCAGGGAATTTAAACATCTGCTGCCCTCATGTACAGTACAGCACTCTGTCTGCTACACTGTCAAACCCATCCCCCTAGATACAGTACTCTAGCCTCAGGTGCTATTGGATGTCACCAAAAGGTCAACGAGCCAATCAAAAGTTAGATTTCCTCCACTTGGAATGTGATTGGCAGAAAGTGATTAGTAAAGTTGTTGGGCAGAATTATGGAAGGTTATAAATAGCCCTAGAATATATTTAAAGCTGTGCTTCCTGTGCAGGTGCTCCTACTATTTATTAATTATACTTTTAATTGTTAACCCAACATAGCTCTTAAGGTCTTGTGTTTCATAATATAAATATGGGAGTAGGTTTGTATAATTGTCATTAGATAATATCATCTTATACAAGCAACAAATAAGCGATAATGTATGGAGGCTGCTCATTGTGAGAAACAATCAGATAACTTTAACCCAACTTTTCAGCATCATTAGAGCTTTGTAGCCTCTTTTAACTCAGTGATTTACATCCCACAAACTTACTGAGAGAAGCAGTTTGAGCCACTTTTGCCAGCTGTCTTTTCTGCAGCAGTAAGCAGCTGTTCTCATTAAATAAGCTATGACAAACTCACTGTGCATACCTGCCCAACACCAAACAGCATGCACTAAAAAATTAGCAACTGGCTCATTGGGAAAATTTAATATAAAAAATCCTATTTTAATCTCAGTAGTTGGTGGAGACCAAGACAAAAATACTGCCTTGCTGCCACAATGACTGATAGCCCGAGAAAGCAAAGGGCCCTTAGGCTTATTATAGGCTTTATTGAGCAACTACTTCCAGTTCTCACCTATGTTCTTAACGATTATTTCGTAGCACAATACATGTTATTGTTAATTGCATTATTATTGATGTGTGCTCTCTGATGGGTTACATCTTATGATCTCATGTCTTAATCTTGTCAGAGGTGATTGGAGTAATGCATCAATATTTCTGGGGCTTTTTCTCTCTTGGCAGAATTTTCTGCAGCATATGCTCAAGCCACTGGGCTACATCTAATGTGGAAATCAGTGGTGGTCCAACACCAAGGTGTATGCAACCTTTGAGATATCAACATAGATAACCTTCAAGAAAACCATTCCTAATCCCTCAGCATGTTTTGTGTCCTTATCCTGGGCATGTCGATCTCACCTGCCAGCCTAGACAGACGAACTTCTGGATAATTGATCTTGTTTTCCATCCCAGTCTGTGTCTGTCTGACAGACACCAGCCACCAGCTGCTTCTTCGCTCAGTCTTCACCACATTTTATGTGCGTTTACAAAAATCCTTCAAGTATGAAATGCATCCCAGTAAATGGAAAAGCCGCATGTTTATTATAGGGTGGGTAGTTGCTTTTATGAGGCGCAGCTCGGACTAGAAAGTATGAACATTGTTTTATCTTTTGAAAGTGCATCAATGATTATAAGTCATTACTAATATATCTGCTATTGCTGAATATATGATACTACACCTTCCAAAGATAATAGCACTTGAGAGGCCTCCAAAATGCTATTCCTGGTGATATTTTGTTTCCTTGGTATATGGCCAGAAAGGTATAGGTGTGTGAGGAGGAACATAATGTTAGGCCGCTATGGGCTGGAGACATGTGTCACCCCCAGTGAATCCTGGGATTGCAGCCAAGGGAAGAAGGGTGAGATAATGGAGGAGAGAAAGCTTGATAATGAAATAGAAGACAGCAGAGAATCGCTTATCACTTACAGAACAATCAGTTGCGCCTATCTCTTATTCACTAGCCTAATCAATGCTGTTGTCACTTTGGTTTATTGCATATGCAATACTAGAATATTGACTTACAAGGTGTTTGCAGACACAGCAGATTGTGCATGTCTGCAAATGTGTCGGTGCACTTGCGTATTCAGTGCACCAGTTCACTCAAAAAAGCATCTAAATCCCATCAAACCCAGCAGATTCTTATGTTAAATGCGTTTGTTTGCTTGGGCAAGGGTACTGACCCTGATTTTGGGTGTGTTTACCTTATTATTCTAAGCGTTTCTCATTGCTGTACTAAAGTTTTATTGCTGGAGTGCTCAGAATATTGATAGTCTCTTTGGCTCACTTGTGTCTCATTAAAAATTCATAAGGATTTGTGTGAGGCTCTGGCTGCATGACAGAAGCAAATGAAAGGAATCCCCTCAGCAAGATGGAACAAGACTGCTATCTGGTGGTCAGTGTAGAAATTAAAGATCTCTAAAGTAGCAGGAGGCAAAATTAATGTTTTGGAGGTTTCAGGGGGAAACATATAAAGATAATTGAGGAAAAAACATTTTGAAATTACGGTTTGACAAAATGTCTCATTCAAGTCTTGAAACCAGCAAAAAA
>VUQG01003764.1:95055-116075 GCA_015106755.1 Etia nguti
AAAATAACAATAAAAAAAAAAAAAAAAAAAAAAAAAAAAAAAAAAAAAAAAAAAAAAAAAAAAAAAAAAAAAAACTAATTTAAAAAATGCAGCAAACACTACAAACTCATTAGCTAAAAATGATAGGTTGCATTTTTAAGTAAAGGATAAAATATTCAAATATGGCTTGGGCAATTTATAATACTAAAAGTTATTAAAATAGCACTGATAGTGATAGATAATAGATGAAAACATTTAGTTAATGAGCTCAAATGAGGGCAATATTACTTAAGTAAATAGCAAAAAAGTGGGTTCTCTTTTCAGAGGACCGACGTTATCCTGGTAACCAAACGATATCTGTCAGTAAACCGCACTGTAAATTGCCATTTAAGAGGTTGATAACAGTTTCTACTAATCTGGAGGCAGCATAGCTTTCAGGAACTGCTGGTTATTTATGTAGAATTAGAATTTGGAGAACTCTAGCAATTCACCATCACAATCCACGAGCCATAAAAATACAATATAGGACATAATGGGACACTGCCTCAGAAGTTTCACCTTTTTTGTAGTTACTGGCGAGGTAATGGAATAATATTAGTATTAGTGCATTTCTTTTTAATTCTTTAATTTTCTTAAAATATATTATATTTAACATTAAAACAAATAACCCCAATAAGAAAGATCCATTTTCTTATTGTGCCTTCCCTTGCTTCATGTATATGCTACCATTTTACACATATTAATTAATCTTTTCTTCTTTCCTCAGCATGCAGGACAGTGGTTCAGGCAGACATAGTGTTTCTGGTGGATGAGTCCTGGAGTGTGGGTCATACAGACTTTTCCAGAGTCAAAGACTTCATCTCAGCCATCATCTCCTCCTTTCAGGACAGTGTGGTCGGAGCTGATGGGGTCCGTTTTGGAGTCACTGTCTTCGGAGATGTTCCAAGGTAGAAGTCAGACCTGAGCTTGGCACACTGCATAAACCTTTGTGGTAGCTTGGCATACATTTGATTCAGCCGTCTTTTCTACATGATCACTTTCTATGACCACTGACAGGAGAATAACACTGATTATCTCTACATTATGGCTCTAGTATCTGGTGGGATATATTAGGGAGCACATGAACATTTTTCCTCGAAAGTTGATGTGTTTAATTGGTTAGAAGAAGGAGAAATGGGCAAGGGTAAGGATTTGAGGAAGTTTGACAATAGACAGATTGTGATGGCTAGACAACTGGGTTGTCTGCAGATCTAGTGGGCTATTCCTGGTCTGTAGTGGTCGGTATCTATCAAAAGTGGTCTGAGGAAGGAACAGCGGTGAACCAGCAACGGGGTCACTGATGCACTAGGGGAGCGAAGGCTAGCCTGTGTTGTCTGATCCAACAGACGAGCTGCTGTAGCTGAAAGAGTTATTGCTGGTGACAGAATACACAACCCATTGTGGTGGCTGCATGTCCATGCTTGAACCCTCTCCACTGGGGAAAGCACCATCAATGGGCACATGAGCATTAGAAACTGAGCCATAGAGCAATGGAAGAAGGTGTCCTGGTCTAACAAATCACATTTTCTTTTACATCACGTGTATGGCCGGATTGTTGCAGATTGTGTACACCCTTTCATGGAAATGATTTTCCCTAATGACTGTGGCCTCTTTCAGTAGAAAAAAGTGGTTCAGGAATGGTTTGGGGAGCACAACAATGAGTTTGAGGTATAGACTTGGCCTCCAAATTCCCCAGATCTCAGTTCTCTTGAGCATCTGTGGGAATCAAGTCTGATCCATGGAGACCCCACCTCACAACTTAAAGGACTTCATGGATCTATTGCAAACACTTTGGAGCCAGATACCATAGCAAACCTTCAGGGGTCAAGTGGAGTCCAAGCAACAGCAGAAAGGGGGACCAACACCAACACCAATGCCTGACCGGTTTATGTCAATATTTTCATTTCATAATTAATAATCTAAAAACAAACAATGGAATATGAAAACTTCTTTTTCTAATTAAGTGTGTATATAATTTCTAACAACACCAGCCTTACTCCTTAAACACTGAAAAAAATCTATTTTAATATGTATAAGGTAAGAACAAAGTTTTATTTTACATTTTGTTTTAATTTCTTGGGCTTTTGTTTTAAAAAAAAAAAATGTAAGCTGGAAGTTGGATCTTGAAACAATCATCTCAATTATAGGAGTCTTTGTCCTTTGTATTCATGTCAAAGTTCTGTGGTCTAATGTGGAAAAATTTTTCTGTCTGATCCAGTTTTGTGCTTCTATGTCCATGCAGGATGCGGATTGCTTTGACAGACTATAGTTCTCTTGAGGAGGTACTCAGAGCCATCAAAGACCTTCCCTATGAGGGTGGATCCAGGAGGACTGGCATGGCACTCCAGTTTCTGGTCGACTCTGTTTTCAGCCCCGTCATCAGGCGGGATTCTGCCCCGAAGGTACACTGCTTTACTCAGCGAGGTGGATTGTTGCACACTGAAACGGAGGAATTTAAATCTTGGTAATTTTTGACAACATGCTGTTTCACAAGCTTTGGGGAAATTATTGATTTGAGATTACTACCCATGCTGCAAAGACATGCATGTACTGTCTGTTTCTGCCCTGTGTGAAAGGAAATGACTAGTCAGGAATCTATATTTCCACTCCACAGGACATGTGGAAAAAACAAATAAACAGGTTTACCATTCTCACACTGCTGTGAATCTGATTAAACCATTGTGTTATATGCTGAGAATACAAATTGATAATACTTGAAAGGTGCAACGGGGAACAGGATTTGTTTTGCTTTCTCTGGTGCTTTGGAGGAAAAATAAAAGATAAAGGAAATTCATTTTCCACCACAGATTTTCATTGATTATCAGATGGAGAAAAGGCGTGACTGCTAAACATCCAACAGATGGTCATCCACAGTGACTCAACTTGGTTTATGCCAATGACCTTAAAAAAACAAGTGTTAAATTGGTCTCGGTGCATTTCTTGGATCCTAACAAAAATGCCACATTCACCAACTTGTCTCAGAAGTTCCTTGTCAAATATCCAGATACACTTTCTTTCCCACAACTCTCCTTTTCTATCAGACACATTTCCCTGACAGTCTAATACTGTCGTGCAGTCTCAGTATAACACAGCTGGTTAGCATTCTAATCATTTCTCTATCTCTGTGTGCATGTGTGAATCATCTTGCTACAGCACACTGGATATGGGAAGGTGGAGAATTGAGGATTAGGCTGATATATTGAATTGTACAGCATGCAAAGCAGCAACTACATTCTCCTGTGGATGCTTTCCACCCCCCTTCCTCACTGACTGAGGGGTGAACTTTGAGTGAACTGAGAAAATTTTCCTTAATGGGGAAATTATTAGACTCAGCTGCAAGCCAGCATCCTTGAATTCCACTTTGAGTTTGGGTCTGATTTATTTAATTATGTTTTCAATTATGTGCTAAACCGCATCAAAAGGCTTTGGAGGCTTTCATGAGAATGGTACTGTTTGCATGGATGCTCTTTTAACACAAACAAATGTTGTTTGGAGGCTTGATTTAAGCCTCCAGTGATGCCAACAATAGTTGTAAAAACAAAGGTTGAAAGATAGCAGCTGAAAATGACCCGTATGTGTTTAAATATAATACATTTTACTAGCTTTATATTATGCATTCATTTATCAAGAATTAGCAGATCTTCGTATTCTTTTCTTTTCTTTACATATACCATTTTCTGTCTTGTGCAGATTGCTGTTTTGATCACAAATGGACAGTCGGACGACCAGGTCAATGCTGCAGTCAGAGCAGTAGGAGACAATGGAATTACTGTCTTTGCAGTAGGTGAGTGTGGAAGTTGCTATTGTGAATTCTTTCAACATCCCCACTGCAGCAGCCCTTCAGATTTTATCCAAGCTCTGCCCGCTTATCTGCAGTGTTTGCAGTTAGAAATTCATGTCCTGTACATTTGAATTCATTGGATTCAGTGTGGGTATTTGTGTGTAGGAGTCTTGTTTCTGAGTACCTGAGCGCACTCATGCTTCTATATGTATACACAGGTGTGTGTGTGTGTAAGGATAACTGATCGATCCAGCTTCTGTGCTTTGTATGTAAAGGCACACTTTCTGATAGTGTTGCATCATCTTTCTCACTGCTTATGAATGCACACTATCGCTTACCACCAAGTTCACTTGCACATACAGTACATTGCCCTTTTTCCCCTACTCACAGGCATAAGCACACAAGCCCACGACTTACTCCTCACAGCCGGCAGCGGTGCAATAATTACTGCTCATTAGCCAATGGTGTGCTAATCGCAGTCATTTTTCATTAGGCAATTCTGTGCCTTCCCAACCCACCCACACCCGGCTGCACCACTGACACCGAAACCTGCTCCTCTCGTTCATCACCACCACGTGGCAGCTCGACATGAATCTTGACTGCTAATCCAAAGCCAATATTACCTGTAGAGCTAGAGCAGCCTGAAAAGCATAAATTTAATTTTGTCAGCGCCTCCCTGCTCTATGCAGCCTTAGAGCTCGTAAAAAATCAACATGCAGATTCATGTTGTTTAGGTGCAAATTTCATACTGTAGACAACTTATTCAGAGTTGCAAAATGCAAAAATCTCCTAATGGTTTTCTTTTGTGCATTAGGAAGCTTAAATATTTCACGCCTTGGAATTTAGGGGCCACTTGCAAAAAATGAGATTCGTTCCAGATATTGAGTGATTGTGGTTATTTATATGTAAAATATATGTGTATATGGGCACATATTGGAGCGTTTCATATTGAATCAGTCAAAATGCAACACCTCCCCCTGGTGGAGATCAGAAAAAATACAAACAAAACCATTTAATAGCCACACAGTGTCCATTAATCGAGTAAACTTCCACATGATCAAAAATTTGTAAATAAATACCTTTAAAAAATCCTGTCATATGTGCACATTTGTTTTTTTTGTTTATTATCTTTAATTGGTTATGAAACATTTTTATGCGCCTTGGCAAACACAAGAATATAAAGAGTACTATTGCTGTTTATAATATGTCCCACACTTTATTTCATTATCTTCTTGCTTATACTGAAAACCAGGCCTCACCGGGGCTGATGAGGAAGAGCTTAGGAGGATTGTGTCGGAGCCATATGACGAGCATCTATTACCCGTCACTGATTTCTCTACCATGGACACCATCCTCCCCAAACTGTCCCGCAGAGTGTGCCTCACTGCCTCTGAACCACCACGCCCTGTGAAAACTTCCCAGCCTGGTAAGTTCTTCGTAATATGCTGAAAAAGCTGCCTTCTCGCTGACAGCTGTTTGCATTTTCATATTGACGAATTGTATTACACTCTTGCACTTGAAAGGTATAATAAAAATGAATAATAACGTTCTTTTATTTCACTGTACTCTGCAGCTTCTTTGCTAACATAATCTATCTTGTAGACATATTTTACATCAACTTGCATATTTTCTGCTCCATGTTCCGCTCCTCATCCCGTCTGTCTCATCAGTCTTTCTACACTTACTTTTAATCGTAGGCGAGGAACGTGTGGTGGGTCCCAGAGACCTTCAGGTTAGTGAACTGGCCCACAGTTCTCTTAGACTGACGTGGAGCCAGGCCACGGGTGATGTCACCGGATATCGCCTCCTGGTCACTCCACTCAGCTCGAAGGGACAACTCCTTCCTGTGCAGCAGAGGCAGGTGAGGAATTGTCCATACATAAGGTCACTGTTGAATGATTGTTGGGCTAGAGCATGCAATATGCCATCATACGGAGTTTCACAGACAGTAAAGCATTGAATACATGAATTAGCTGGACATCTCAGTCTTTTTACTGCTGATTATTCACCTCAAAGTGCCCTCTGATATGACTCTCCATGGAATTCCTCTTCAGAACACATGGATTACACAAACTTCTCATATTAAAAGTTAAAACAGCTGACAACAGCAACTCACCCCTGTGATCAGTCTAAGTAGTGGACTCATTTCAGTGAGATTTATCTCTCCCGCAGTCATTGTGTAACACTCCAAACTCGGTGAAACATTTACAAATGGAATCAACATGAGCAGTCATCTCAATGATATCAGTGCTTCTTTGTTTCTGCCTAGATTCTGCATTTATGTAAGCGTACTTCCCAAAAATGTCTCTCTGTTTCATTGCACAGCCTCCAGGTATTTTTATCTTCTACTCTGACTTAATCATTCTTCCTCTTAATCAGTCATCTTCTTCTAAACATCATTCTGTCTTCCACTTTATGTCTCAGGGAAACACAACATCCACACTCATACATAAACACACACTCAGCTCCTTTTGCTCTGCTGTCTGTGTATGTAACAGATGGATCTGAAGGCAGATGTGAGCACAGCCATGGTGACAGAGATGAGTCCCAAAACCGACTATTCCCTCACCGTCTATGCCATGTACCCAGGCCTCATAGGAGACTCTGCAACAATCAAAGTAAAGACAAGTGAGTGTCTGCTCATGCACCTAGTGTCTCTATTTTTAATTTTATACTGACATCTTTCCCTGAGCAACAGGTGTGTGTCTTTCAGCATCTTTGCCCGAAGTTTCAAACTTCCGTGTTATTGAGGAGGGCCTGTTCTCGCTGCGCCTCGGCTGGACACCCCCTCGGGGGAAACTGAATGGATTTAAGATTTTCATCCTGAGATGTATGCTGACATAAGTGCATTTATTGTTATTTATTTTACTGCACACCAGTAGAAAAACATGAAGTCAATTAATTTAAGCATGTTAGATGTTAACTTCATTTCCAGAGGGGTTTGTTGAAAGAACGCTGTAATGGGTTCTAATAAAGAGGGTTTTTAAAAAAGTATTATTTCTTGTGCATTTATGATTGTTCTCCAGCCAACAGACCAGGATTCATTTATGAGCAGCTGCTTTCCAGAGACATCTCCTCTCATGTGATTGACAGTCTGGAGGAGGATAAGAAGTACACTGTCAGTATTTATGCTGTGTACCCCGAAGGACCAAGTAAACCGGTTTCAGTAGTGGGGAAGACATGTAAGTTTATTAGCTTGGCTCAAAACCCCATCATTATGTTCATTTACATAAACAGGAAAGCCAGAGAGCAAGCTCTGGCACTCTGGAAGCAGTTTATTAACTACTTTAAATGTCTCTTCAAACAACACCTAAGAGCAAATATTAAAGTGCAGTACCACAATATTTCCACAGCAGGGTGGTATCGTTTTAGTAAAAAATATTAGCAAGCAGACTCTATTCTCTACTCTGTCATGTCATTGTGTATAATTTACATAAATTTACCTTTGCATGTGTGTGCGGAATGTGTTTAATAGTGAGGTTGGTGCCAGTTCATCAGTTTCTGGTCCAAAATGCCACCACAGACACCGTTCAAGCAAGGTGGGCATCAGTTAAAGGTGCTACAGGATACCGTTTGACATGGGCATCTACAGGTATCGGGGTTTAATACCTTTCTAGTGACACAGCTAAAACGCTAAACATTTAATTCAATACATCTCCTTGCTTAAATGTCACTCTGTATTTTGTAGAAGGCCACATAGAAAACATAAACCTCGGGGACACTTTTAACTTCTACATGATCCAGGGCCTCCATGCAGGCTCTGAGTACACCATCACCATCAACCCCATCTTTGGAGACATTGAGGGGCCCATCACCACTGCGAAAGTCAAGACATGTAATTAAAAATTTGCACAAAAAAAAAAGCACCAAAGGAGTAGATAAAATGCATAACAATCCTCTTTGTCTTTCACTATATCTCTCTTTCTGTCAGTGGAAAGTAGTTCAGTACAGACTCTGAAAGTATCTGCTGTGAGCACAAGTACTGCAGTCATCTCATGGAACAGTGTCCCAGGGGCTACAGGATACAGATTGGCATGGGGACCCACCCCAGGTGATTTATTCAGTCACTATTGTCTGTCGCTGTTTACTCAACTCAGTTACTTTTTCAACGGACACTTTAACCAGAGCAACATGCCAGTAGCTTGTGATGAAATACAGGGAAAGAAGGATATTTGCCTCTGATATGAAGCCAGGGTTGGTGAAACTTTGAAGTCACTGAGGAATAACGGACTAACTGTAATGTTAATATTATTTCTAGAGTTTGTTGGTCGGGACCGTCCCAGGCAATTGGCTCTGAACAGCAGCACTACACAGTACCAGCTGAAAAATGTAGCTCACGATACGGAGTATGTCCTGACTCTGTATGTGCTGTTTGGCTCCGCGGCAGGACCTGGCATCACTGCCACCTTCAGAACTTGTAAGTAACCTCGTTCACCAGACATCATATTCAAATGTAGGAATAAGCAATTTTTTTCATCTTTTTCAGTAGACTTTTTTTTCCCTGAAAACTTTTGGGTGTAGCTTTAGTGTTTATTAGAAGGAAGTATAGATGTAATAAATATAATTTTTAAAAACTGTGTTCCACACTTACTGGAGCAGATTCCCAGGATAATTACTGGCTGTTATCAATGAAATCTGACCTCTAGTTGTCTTGTTCCTCTGTGCAGTGTCATCTCAGTCATTCAGTAAGTATAATGGCCAGACAAAGTGATCTGGTTTTGTTTGATTAGCATGTGGCTATTGTAACAGGAGTATATCAATGGTCTTAATGGTTCCTCAGTTCAATATTGCTTAACCGAACATTGAGCATTTTATTGCAAACACACACATACAAAAACACTGGCTAACACTCTATATAACTTTTTGATGTGTACCCACAATAGCCCATAAGTCATAAGTCACATTAGGTGCTTACTTAGCTGGAAAATATGCATTTTTCCAGCTTCCCATTATGTGCTTTTTAGAGCTCGGGAACATAGGACCCTTGGGGCATAGGAATGACTCCATTTCAACCACAGTTCCTACTTCTGTCACTTCTCTTAAAGTCTAAAAGGGTTTTTTTCTTGACTGAAACTAGAACGCTAAATAGTTTTTCAAACTTCTCTGTATTACTGAAAGTACTCGGATATCCCAGCTTGCACAGTCTATAAGCAGTAGAGCTGTGGAGCTGTTTCCATTATTGGTTCTCTGTTTTGTCTATTGCGGGTGTATGCACACAGGTGACGTAACACTCAGTCCGAATAACGATGTCACATCATTCCACTGATATACAGGAGCACTTATATCAAGCTTTCATTAACAAGCCAACAATGCCTGGGAAGAAAAATATTAAAAACTAAACGTTAAACCTTATAAACATGAATGCAAACAAACCTTGAAACCTTGATAAGAAATTTTGATTTGTAAATGGTTCACGAGGAGAGAATTGAATTCAGTGTGGAAAACACAACGAATTTTGGGGGTAACACTAAATGACGCACATCGTCACTGACCTCTGTTACATGTGTAACTACACCCAATTGCTGTCCTGACACTGAAGTGAGCAGTGCGTTTAAACCCCTAGTGATAAGCAGACTTTCAGCAACTTCCAAGATGAGCTTTAAGAAATAAAGTCACGATGAGGAAATCAAAAGCGCCAAAGATTTGTGATTCATCTTTTTTACATGAAACAGGGTATTTATAAGATCATTCCTTGATGTGCTTTCTTTCATTTTTTCAGCTCCTTTGGGTTATGTTTCCAACTTCAAGGTGACATCCTACACAAGCACCACTATAGATGTGGCGTGGAGTCCCATCGTTGGAGCCACCGAGTACAAACTCTCATGGAAAACGGGTAATACATTTATACCTATTCCTTCCTATTCCTGCTTGGTTTCACCATTTAAAAGAATTCCAGCATGTCAGCCCCATTAAAGACCCTCTATTTACCATACATAATCTTTATTACAGATAGATAATTTGTGTTTTGTTTTTTTTTGTCTGATGCTTGCAGATGATACCAAACCCCAAGTTCAGTACATGGATCGTAGCATCCTCTTCCATCGTCTCAAAGACCTGAACCCACAGTCCACCTACACAGTGACCATCTGTGCAGTGTATGGCAACTCAGAGGGACCAGAAATCTCCTTATCTCAGCTCACAGGTACAAAACATATGTGAAGTCTCAGTGACTTTGAATTTATCATGAGCCATCTTTAGATCTAAAATGGCTCTGTGCAGCTGTGCCCCCATCGTAATTAAATGGGAAGGGTACGGCAAAGTTCCTCAATCTGTGCCAAATAAACCCTCGTAAGTGTCTGTGTTTGACTGACATGTCATGTACTTTGGTCTTCCCGTTTTAACCACAGTTCCTGCTGCTGTCACTTGTAGTATGTGTCACTGAGTCCAAGTCAGCAGGGCTGCTATCATTCTATCACTGTCACTGTCAGAGTGTTACTCCAAGCTCCAAGTGCTAAGTTTATTACACTGTAAAATGATAGGGAGGGGTAAGTAAAGTCACATCAGCAAATTGTTCAGAGATTTTAATCGCATATTTTATGATTTCTGGGTTCTTAATGCATTGTGATGTGAAAAAAAAATTGTCACAGCTTTATGGTATAAAACTTGGATTGAAATCTCCTGTGGTGATGTTTTGTTATGCTTAGCTGCAGTGTCAGAGTCCGATCCAATCCAGGCAGTGAGGGAGGTGAAGGTTGAGGACATTGGAGTAAATTCCTTCACCCTATCTTGGAAAAAAGCACCAGGGGCTTCTGGCTACAAAATCTCTTGGATCCCATTTCTTGGTAAGAAACCACATAAATAAAACCACCCAGATGTGTATTCTAACACCTTAGGCTATGAACAAGTAGACATAATATACAGTAGAATTAAAACTGTATTTTTTATTGTAATATATAGAGTTTACATCTCTGGATCAGAGTAGCTGAGAAAGAAAAGCATTTTCACTCCTGTCGATGAAAATATTAAGCATGTCTTGGATATTTGCATTATTTTCCAGTTACAGCATCTAGCAGCATAATGAGTTATCACTCCTCAGTTTTGACTCTTGTGGCTCATTGTATGAAAGTTTCATCCGTAAACGACTGCAAACACTGTTGTTTGACACTCTCATACTGGATTTAATTATTCCCCGGACTAGGGGGTGACGAGAAGTCCCATGTGGTATCGGCTGATTCTACTTCCTACACCATCCGCAACCTGCGAGAGAGCTCAGCTTACAAGATCCAGGTGTCCTCCATGGTGGGCAGCAGGGAAGGAAGCGCTGTCCTGGTCACAGCACGTACCTGTGAGTCCTGCCTGGCCTTGGTAGTAGGGAACAGTCTGAGTTTCATGGAAATGTACAGTAATATATGTTTCAACAGTTTCCTTAAAAAGATTATGTGTAAATGCCACTATGGTGGCTTAGAATTTAGTACACTTAAAAGTAATTGGACAACATAAACTTAAATATAAGGTTTGTTTTTCAATACTTCTAAAAATTCTTTGCAGTCAATGCCTGAAGTCTACGCTGCATAGATATCACCAAATGCTTTGCTTCTTCTTGCCTTTACTACAGACACCTTCAGTTGCTCATTATTTATGTGCCTTCCCACATTCAGTTTTGTATTTCATAACTGAAAGATTGCTGTCTTGGGTTAGAATCAGGTGACTAACAACAAAAAAAGTTTGAGTTCATCCATATTAGTAGTGTTCTGCAATCTTCCCATGCCTTTTGGTGTTACTGAGTCGGTCAGTGCAGATTACTGATTTGACCACTAAACCTTTTGCTATCTCTCAAGTAGACACATCGTCCTTCACTTGCATCAACACTTCTATGGACCTCGTATTGAAAGTACCAGTGAGCAGCTACCAAAATGCAAGTTCAACACTTTGAGTCAACTCCAAATCTTTTATCAGAGGCCATGAAACTGCTTGTCCAATTACTTTGGAGCCTCTTAAAAGGACTATGAGACTATGTTTAACAATGGTTGTATTTCTGGAACAATTCATTCAAACCTCTTGTCAAACCTCTTGAATTAAAGCTGAAAGTCTGCACTTCAATCGCATGTTGATGGCCTAATTTAAAATCTAATGCGGTGAATGCAAAAAAACCCTTTATGTACATATCTGCACCTTATACTGGGAATGTTAAAGTTTATATTCACGAAGACGTATGATTTAATAAATCCACCTAATGTCAATTGTTTCTTTATTTCATTATTCATGTGAGCTGTTTTGTGTGTTTCAGTGGACCTTCCAAAAGTAGAAGGATTTGCTGCTTTGAATACAACAGACAACGGTACTGTTCTGAACTGGACACGCGTAGCTGGTGCCTCAGGATATCGCCTCTCCTGGAGGCACATCTCAGGTCAGTGAGGAACCACAACTTGATAAAGCACCATCTTATAATCCATGCAAATTTCGTTTAGCCTCCACAGATGAATTACATATTATGTAAATTATATTACACTGCATAATGGGACCTGCCATAAACATTCTTTTATTTAACAGGTCTTGGTCTGAAAAGGCAATATTTGCCTGAATAAAACACAAGTATCCCAGCATGCCAGGAATAATTGTTTAGAGATTTCAGGGTGTTTTAACCACGAGACATGTTTTGTGAATACAGTGGCAACATAAGCACCCTTTTGTTAAAAAGGGTATGCTAATAAGGTGAGAAATCTTATTAACAAAATTCCTAAAGTAATATTGTCATAATTGACAGAATCTCCGTACATGTAATTTCTCACCAGATGTTCAGATATGTCATTATTACTTGTAGATTTGACACATTATTTTTCAGGTTATTAATAAAAATACCGTTTCCTTTCCGTTTTATACACTCAAATCCATTTTAGTATAACAATGTATTTTCCTATTTATTATTTCTTGAAACTGTACTGTCACAACTGATCACTTTGCAACACCATGTTTTCTTTGTATGTTGTTTTCAGTGTTTGACACGAAAACAGAAATCCTTGGCCCTGGTTTCACCTACTATAAGATCAGTGATCTCTTGTATGGCAGAACATATCTTTTTACCATCAGACCTTTGTATGGAGAAGTGGAGGGGCCTATAAGCACCATGTATCAGAGAATATGTAAGACTCTCTCCAAGTTGTTTGACTGAATGACAGACATACACTTCAGATCTTTCTGTCCCACATATTTACTTTAATACATCCACTGATCAGGCTAAAATACCTACAGCCACATCACACAATAGTGTGTGTGTATTTTTATTTTTGTAAGTCTAAAATTGACAAAGCTAAAGTTAGCTTGCTGAGGAAAAGAAATGCTAGCTTAGCTAAGTGTTAAGCTAGTTAGCACTAAATCGCTCATGTGGCCATGTTCTTATTGTAAACTGCATGAATGCTTTAAAATGTTGAACCTATTTGTCTGACGACCCATGCATAAATAAATCTTTCTTAGCTTTCTATTTTCATCTGTTATGTATGTTGATATTCAGTGAACACCTACGGTAGCTTTTTCTAAGACTTGTACAAGCTGAAAACCCAAAGTGAAGAATGCTGCAGCAGTGTTTTATTGCTTCCTTTGTAATCCCATTTGTTGTTCCAGCAAAGATTCTGTTTGACTTCAGAGACCTCAAGTGTTTGATTTATTTGTTATGGCTCTGTGTATCACAGTGGGACCAGCTCGCCCAGCATTAACAGTCCAGCCTGTGCCACCTACAGTGGCCCCCCATTCCCCACCTATCACTGGGGACTCCCAGACTGCCTCTATCATCAACACAACCACTGCTCAATCACCCATGAGGACCACCTGGCACCCTGAAGTTGTGCTTCGGACTGAGTCCTTAACAACCAAGAAGCCCCAAGTTCAGCCAAGTGTGACTGAGGGCAAGGCAGGAGCAGTCACATCCTTTCGATTAACCACACTGAGTAGAGTGACAGAGAAAAAAACACCACCACAACCAGGTATTTTAGAGATTCTCTTATGTTTTTTCCCTTATGTTAAATAATATAGCATATTTTTAGTTAAAACTGTTTTCTGTCCTGTTTCTGTCCAGTGTGCGGTAAGACCAAAGCAGATATAGTATTCTTGGTGGATGAGTCGTCGAGCATTGGCACTGACAACTTTAGGAAGATGAAAGACTTCATATTTCGAGTGGCTACATACTTTCCTGTAATTGGTTCACAGGGCACGCAGGTTAGTTGCTCAGTAAAAACTTTTCTTTGTACTGTGCTGAAGATATAACTTTCAGGTGTTTAATTTTATCACTTTGGCTGTGAGTCTGTTTAGACAATTACAAATTGGACTTGATTGCAGTTTTTGAGTCATAATAGCTGGCCGGAAGGTGAGTCTCATGTGCAGGCTTAGTCCATTAGCAGTAACATAATGTGCTCTTCTCCACCAAATGGGCTGAATCAGACTCAAACATTGGCAGAAAGGAGAAGCATGGCATAATGCCATTTTTTTGTCAGCCAAGGAGGCGAGTACAAGCAAATATATAGTTCTTATGATCTTCATTTTGAAGAATGAAGTTTCATCACACTCAGCTCTGATCTGAAAAGTCTGTATATTGATGTTATGATGATGTGCATTTTCTCACTCTCTCAATCTTCTTTCAGATAGCTGTGGTTCATTACAGCGATGAGCCTCGCATTGAATTCCGCCTTAATGACTTCAAAGACAGAAACTCTGTGCTCAGGGCTCTCAGAGCGCTGCATTATGGAGGGGGCAACACCAAAACCGGTTGGTGACACTCATGCAGATGTGCACCATGCTTTGTCTCAGTTTGCCAGCTGTCTTCGGTTGGCCAGGAGCCTCTTTTACTATTTCCTGTATTGAACACCATAGCCTTTTTAACAGGTGTCACACTATTCTGTTACCAAAAGCATGCACACTGACTGCTGACATAGTCAGTGTCATGTGAGATGATCTTTTATTGTGCATGGCAAATTGAATTTTGTGTGGTGAAAAAAAAAAAAAAGGTTGTCTTTTATGTTTTCTTTGTTGAATCAGTGAGATGATACAAGAAATCATATGGTCCAAGACCCCGAATAATAACACGGCTGAAGAATCTCATTACAGTGCTGGAAAACTAGCAAAAATAATCTACCAGAACTTAACCGAAAGTCATATTACTTCCTCTTAAAACGTATTTTTGTGGTTTTTGTTCTTTTGTTCCTCAGGAAAAGGCATCAGCTATGTTCTGCAAGAACTGTTCCAGGAGGCTCATGGGATGAGGCAGGATGTACCCCATGTTCTGGTTTTGTTTACAGATGGCAAGGCCCAGGACAATGTGGTGCCGCCCTCCAGAATTGCCCGCGCCTTGGGTGAGTTATAATATAAACTGTTCAAAACATGTGAAAGGGTTTTTCACTCATTAAAAGTTTAAACTAAAATATTTTGTTATCATGTTACGATTGTGTCTCTACAGGGGTCAGCGTCCTGGCAGTTGGAGTTTCTAATGCAGATCGTGAAGAACTGAATAAAATTGCGGCTCCCACCAGCTACAAAAACATCTTCTATTCACCAACTTTTGATGATTTTCCCTCCGTGGAGAGAGAATTTATCAGGAGCCTCTGTAGTGACGAACTCGTCACAGAGTTCAAACTACAAGATGAGGTGAGGTAAAACGTAAGGCAAAGGTATTGCTTGTCTGTCTGTAAGGAACTAAAATAAATATATGACTGTAAATGAAGGAAATCTTTGTTCATAAGATATACATGCAGGTATGTGTTGTAGGAGATTTTGTTGTATTGGGACAGCTTTTATACTGTGCATGTAAAGTGAACGCACTTTAAGCATGTGTAGGTGGATCTTCCAAAACACCTGTGGAGCTGATTATTTGTGTCTAATGACCATGTATTACACAAAGGCTCTGCAGGCGAGAAAACGTCACCATTCTTTACTTGACGTCAGACCGGAGGACGTGACTGCAGACTCACCCCCATTCTGATGATGTGTTTTGAGAGGCTGGTTCTTCATAAAAGACAATAGGCCTGTCTACGTGGATCCTCAGCAGTTGGCTCCACTGTCCCCCCTCTTCACACACCTTGATAATAAATAAAGCCTCTGTGAATGGTGCTGATTTGAGCTCCACATTCAATAATGAAACTGAAACCTTTTGTCTAAAAATGAGCAGGTGTGGTAGAAACATCATAGATTTCCTGGTGCAATCAGTAGGCAAAAACGGAGCTCTGCAGTGTTCTAGCTGTTGATTTTTTCCGCTTGCTGTCGGCCCAGCACCTGCCCCCCTTTTGGTGTGGATGTACGTGTATTTTTCCTGTTCATATCCGGAGGACATGAGCAGTCTTGCGGTGTGGTGGCCAGGGAATAATCAACTGCACATTGTAAGGAAAAAAATAAGCAGGTGATTTTTGATTTTAGAAGAAAGGAGGCAAAGACAGACACCCTTGTTTTGTTTTGTTTTTTTCTCGTCAGTGGAGCTGAGGTGCAGCAGATAAACAGTTTCAGATTTCTCTGAAACGATATCACAGATAGAACTTTCCAATTCACTGAGTCACTTATAGCGACGAGCATAAATTCACCAACTGGTACTACGTGTGGTGCCTCTGCTGCCTAACCAATAAACTTTGAAGTTTCTTTCTTCAGGCCACAAGACTACACGTGTAAAGCTCTGCAATCCCCCCCCTCCCTGCACTTCACTGCAAACAGTAGCTTTACTTTTATGACTCAAATAGTGAATAATTCATTCAGAATTTTTGGTAGCACAAACAGACTACATCTCCAAATTTGTTATACAACCTTGTGTTGCATAATAATAATTAAAATTAATCTTGAAGAGCAAATTCAAAGAAGCTTTGTAGTGAGCCTTCTCTGCTTCTGTAGTCTACTTAAAAGTCAGTTGAATAGTTTGTAATGCATTCATTTTTTTTTTTTTTTTTTTGCATTTTCATTTCCAGGGTGCACAGCTAGACACCCCCACTGATGACCCAGAGGAGATGCTTAAGCCTCAGGGTCCATGCCTAACTCAGTGCACAAAGGTTCGTATGATTCTTTCTCCCGCAAAGTCATAATCGCGAGTTGTTAAACCTTGTTATTCTGCAGTGATTAATCATGTCAATAATCTGTTTTCTCAGGGCCAGAAGGGGGAAAAGGTGAGTTATTTGACTCAGACTAAACTGATGCATTTTTTCCTGTAACATTTCATAAACGTATTTCTTTATTTTTTGATAATCTTTTATTCTTTCAGGGAGACGGTTTGGGTCTTGGTCTGGTATGTTTGTCTTTACTTTGTGGCGCCTCTTAAATAATACGCTTATACTTTGTTCTCCCTTCTATTCAGTTTTTCACTGCCCTGCTTCTGCCTTGTATATTCAAATACACTTTTTTTTACTTTTCATCAACCAAACCTTTTAAAAATAACAATGATTAATTTTGTTGTAGAGATTCAGACAAAGCCCTGGAGAGTTTGATCCTTTCACATCTTCAAAAGGAGAGAAAGGAGAAAGGGTAAGCATCAGCACATACAGTATATGTTAACTGTATGTGCATGAATATATGTACATAAATAATAATAAGGTTGTTTGTGCACATTACACATAAATACCTTAGTTATTATTTGTTGTCTTCAACTTCTGTCCTTTATTACCTTATATTAATACATGCAGTATGGATGACAACAAGCAAAATAGTTATAGAAACAATAGTTGCATGCAAACAAAAACATGAATTAAGATGTTTGTAGAGCATTTCAGCTTCAAAGGTATGTGAAAGTAAGAGTTCAAGACCTCATCTTTTAAATCATTTGCATTAAATTAGGGCCCATGTACTGTCCTCTTTGAATTCAGTATATACAATTAGTGTTATGTTTAAATGCGGTATCTAAACCACTAACAGTCCAGTAGTATTTGTGTGCCTCTGCAATTTGTTATTGAGCTTTCAGGACTGACTCTAATGTCTTACTTTGACAGGGACTTCCTGGAACTGACGGTGTTCCTGGTTTGCCAGGTCGCCCAGGAAGAACTGGACCACCGGGTTCTGCTGGCCAACGGGTACCTAAAGTCATATAAAAATGATTTTACAGCAGTGTAAGCAGTCCTGTGCATAAAGATTATGCACAGCTCTCTTGAGGTCCCAGCATTTCAGTCAGGTTGTGGTCTGGACTTCGAAAGGACCATTACAACACCTTGATTCTTTCCTTGTTCAGCCATGTGGCTGTAGATTTACTTGTGTCCTTGGGATCATTGCCATGTTGCATGACACAGTTTGGGCCAAGCTTTGTCTGTTGGACAGATGGCCTCCCTTTTGACCTACTGATTGCAAGGAGCAAGGGTTCTGTGGCTGCAAAACAAGCCTAAGTCATCCCCTCTCCACCACCATGCTTGACAGTTGGCATGAGGTGTTTATGCTGATGTGCTGTGTTTAATTTGTGGTGCAGTGCATTATGGCCAAACATCATAGGTCTGCATATAGTGCTACAACAACTTTCTTTTTCTCACGCTTGTATATCCATAAAGCACAGAATGTCACACTGATCTGATCTGAACCTGAAAATACAATTACTTTTTTAATTTCCAGGGCACTACAGGTGTTCCAGGTGACATGGTGAGAACAAAATATCTGTAAAAAAATACATAGATTGCTGAATTGTGTCACCTATATTCTTTGGAGACTGTAAAGGATTTTTGAAAGGAATTTTGAAATCTTTTCATGGTAGGGTCCACCCGGGCTCCCTGGTCCAAAGGGACAGAGAGGAGAAAGAGTAAGTCTAATCCATGCATTTAATTTTGCTTTCTATTTATGAGACAGCTGTTTATGTACTTTTAAGATTTGAATGCTGTAAGAACAATGAATGGAGTCTTTTTTTCCTTTCCTCAAAGGGAGAGCCGGGATACGTCATAGCTGGTACAGATGCAAATTTTGTGCCTGGACGAAAAGGAGAGCCAGGCTCCTCAGTGAGTTTTCGTGAAGGCAAAAATAATTACCCCAAAAAACAAACAAATAAACAAGTAGTTTTTATAAAGTAATCTTTAAGGCATTTTAAGATCATTTTAACTGCATGTTACAGGGTCCCCCAGGACCTCCCGGTCTTCCAGGGGTCAATGGAGCTCCAGGTCTGCCTGGTCAGCCAGGATCACCAGGACCACTAGGAATAGCTGTCAAGGTAATGTAAATTCAAGGGAAGCAAAAAAAAAAGGGGGGAAAAGGGCATTGTAATTACACCCTACCATTGTTAATTCATGATGTTTTATAATGCCCGTCACTGCACATCATATAATGTCAAGACAGCTTGGAGTATTTAGTATGAAGTGTCACAAAGATGTTTTGACAGCAGAGTCCAACAGAGCTGCTTCTACTGTTTGCACTTTGCAGGGAGATCCCGGAGAGCCGGGTACAAAAGTAAGTGTGAAGGCTGTCTTCTTGTCATTTTATACATTTGCTTAAAAAAATGAATCCCTACTTTTAATTTACTTTCATAAATGTTGTACATCAGCCTATTTTCAAACCGCTCAGTTATTTTGTTATATAATATGTCTTGTTGCGTTTGCATATCTTATAATATTTCATTTATTTTTGAAAGGGCTTACGTGGGAAGCAGGGCGTGAAAGGAGACAAAGGAGAGCCAGGAAAAGATGTAAGGACATAGCTGATAAAATTATAGTGTTCGGGCAGCTTAGTTAAGAAAAAAATAAAACAGAATTTGAGATTGATGTTTCTGGGTCCTCTTTGTCTCATCCCAAACTCACACATGTGCAAACTGCTGTAGGGTATTGCAGGTTTGCCTGGTCCCATTGGTGTTGATGGGGGACCAGGGCTTCCAGGCCAGAAAGGAGAAAAGGTAATTTTGAATTACAACTTTTGTGCTTATATAGATCCTAAGTGCATAATTATTAAAAATACTTTATTGTCTATAATATCTATTTTTTCTTGTAGGGTGAGGAGGGAGTTGGCATACAAGGTGTTCAAGGTCCTCATGGAGAGAAAGGAGAGAAGGTACCTTACAGCAGACATGAAGGACACAGAGTTTAGTCATCAGCTGATTTTGGAGAATAGTCTGCACTGCATTAAAGACTGCATTATTTGTGTGTTTGTTTTACTTTTGTCATGCAGGGAGATATTGGATTAGCCGGACCAGTTGGCTCAAAGGTACCAAAATATAAATTTTTAAACTCTGATGTTTACTAATATCTTAAAGTAATCTAAAACCCCTTATTGTTAAAAATTTATTGTGGGTTCACATGTTTCTTCAATTTGTCTTTTAAGGGTGAGCGTGGAGAGCAGGGCATCCAGGGAATCATTGGACCTCGGGTGTGCACTTTATCACCAACTGAATAGTCACATATGACTACCTGCATGTTTTATACTTAAATGCATACAAATTAATTGCACTTCCTTCTAATGAAATGAAGCAAATTTATCACAGATAAGAGCGAAGACTGCATAACAATCATTGATGAATTCATTTAGAGCAAGTGATTTATTTATACCTGCAGGGGAAAAAGGGAATGAAAGGGGAGCAAGGAGACAAGGTGAGTTCATTCACATATAAATTCTTTCTGTTTTACAATTATCATGCATATGAATGTGAAGATTCATTTTAGATTAACAAGAATAAGCCTGCTCATACAAAAAAAATGTGTGTGTTAACATTTTCTTTCTTCTTTAGGGAGACCAAGGAGAGATGGGACCAATAGGACCGCAAGGACCCCCAGTGAGTGCGGATTGCATCAATGTGGCATAAGGTTTCACAACAACAACAACAACAACAATAATAAATATAATAATAATAATAATAATAATAATAATAATAATAATAATAATTAAAGCTGCAAGGAGCATTGAGAGGGCCCTCGCACCCCGGCGCGTCAAGCCCTGCCAGCAGTGTGACATCAGATCGGCCCAGCAGGTCCGATCTGATGTCACACTGATGGATTTCATCCATAGAACTACAAAATTTCATCTCGTTCAGTGATGATTATAGTTTACCTTGCAGTTCCTCTTCCCACTAGGTGGCGCTCTAACCATTACTGACAAATGGGATATCAAACATTTCCGAGCTCGACTCTCATCATGCCTGTGACGTTTGTGTCACGAAAAGTAAAAAGCTCCGAAATTTAACATCGCAAAGGTCTTTAGATTCCACACTCCGAAGATCATGTTGATGTGATGAAATCCTTAGAAGGAGTTCGTTAAAGTATGAGGCCTGAAAATAGGGAAAAATGTAGCTGAAATTACATGTTCAATCAAAAATGGCTGACTTCCTGTTTGGTTTGGGATATTGCTCCAAGAGGCTTTTTTGTTCATGTTG
>VUQG01003765.1:0-10916 GCA_015106755.1 Etia nguti
CTCAGAGACATTTATACTGGCAGACTTCAGCAGAAAGCCAGCATCATCATCAAAGACCCCTCACACCCTGGACACTCACTTTTTTCCCTCCTTCCCTCTGGTAAACGCTACAGGTCCATCAGGTCAAAGACAAACAGACTCAACAGAAGTTTTTACCCACAGGCTGTCAAACATGCCCTACCTCCACCCTGATTGGAGGATAACTGCACTGCCAACACTCATGGACATCACACCTTATTTATAAATCGTATCCCTGTTTATACTTCAATGCAACCAACACCCCTACCTCTTTAAACTGTATTTATTATAACCTTATTTAGTATAGTTCCAACAGCACCCCCCCACTCAATGTGCAATATCACTGATCACACTGCACCTCTCAATGCACCTGCTAGTTAGATGGCATGTATGTGTATGTATATAGATGTAAGCGTGTATGTGGAAATGTGTGTGTGTATGTATGTACGGATGCATATATGTATATATACATATATGTATGTATGTGCGTGTATGTTTGCAGGTGTATGTATAACTTGTACATAATCTTTCTTGTGTAAATGTAAATTTGTCTGTTATTGTGTAAATACTTACGCTATTGTGTACTTCACACACATGGAGAGATGCCAAACTGCCTTTCATTGTGCTTGTAACAGTGACAATAAAAAAAAAGAAAGAAAAAGAAGCTATTCTAGCAAATGACAAAGGAAAATAGAAAGATGTGCAATTTTAATAAAAGTTTCCACTTTTTGTAAGTTGACATGCAGCTCACGATGGCAGTGGATTATGACCTGAAACTTTTTCATCTAAGGTAGAGATAGGAAGTAGATGACAGCAGGTGTGTGTGGACACTTACTTTAGACTATCAAAAAGTGAAAAGGCTGTGACTGCTTCATTTTCCATTTAATATCACATACTTTAAAGGTTTCAGTGAAACTGTGTATTGTGATGTTCATTAATTAAAACTATTCTCTATACATGTACCATATGTGTAAAACTAGTGACCTTACAGCTGCAGCCTTTTTTTAAATACTCACAATATTTTTGATGTATTTCAGTCGTTTTAAGTTTTAAAGTACTTTTGAATTTATTTATTTTTATTATTTCTTCTTAACCGCCGACTTTGGGGACTGTTATACTTGTGCTTTTAGATCTCACAGCAGCCTTTGACACAGTAGATCACAATATTTAACATCATGTTGGCAGAGGTACTGCATTTACTGGTTCAAGTTATGCCTAACTGACAGACATTTTTCTGTCTCACTTGGTAAATTTTGTTCATCTCTCTCCCATGTGGTGTACCTCAAGGATCCATCCTTGGACCCCCTTCTTTTTTAGTATTTATTTGATTGCCCTTGGCTCTCTCATTCAACAAACACAATGTCTCATTTCATTTTTATGTAGATGACTGTCAGATTTACAAACAAGTTGTTACCGAACTTGGGGTAAAAAAATGCACAGCTCTTAAAATGCACAAAAATAAATACAGTTTTCAACTTAGGCATTTCCCTAAACTTATGTCTTTTATCACTTTCATGATTTAGAGAGTTTTACATGCATTTGTGACTACTCACCTTGATTATTGTAATGCACATTTTGTTGGTATTGATCAGTTCTCATTATTGCACCTACTAATAGTCCAGAAACCAGCTACTCGTCTGCTGACAGGGACACGTAAACATGAACACATTACCTTGGGTCTTGCCTCTTTACGTTGATTGCCTGTCCATTTTAGAATTAATTAAAACATTTTAAGCTGCCTGGCTCCTTCTTACCTGGCAGACCTTCAACACATATACACCCCTCAAAGTGGACAACAAGGACCAGTCACTCCTTGTTGTCTGAAAAACACCAGGTGTGGCCCCCAAATTGCCACAACAGCAATGTTGCCTCCCCATATTAGGCTGGACCCAACACTTGAGATTTTAAATCACGTTTAAAAACACACTTTCTTCAAGGCATTTTAGGAGTAGTATCAGAGTTGGCTTCTAATCAGTTTTAGTCAGTTATTTGATTAGTTTTAATTTTTTTAATGTATCTTTTATTTTAATTTGTTGTACATTTTTTTCTTTCTAGTTTTCCATGTTTTATTTATTTTTCCTTTTTGTTTAATATGTGGTTATTGGGTTTTTTTTTATGGCTATCCTTTAACTGGAAAGCACTTTGGTCAACTATGTTTTAAAGTGCTCTATAAATAAAGTTGGATTGGATTGGATAATAACTGAATGGGGACAAATGATCATGAAAACAAGTTAGCTAAGGTCCACCAATTGCTCTGTAGCTTGATGATCGCGGCATGTTTTAAATTTATCATAATTATTTTATATACCTTAATATTTTCCATCACACGTGTCACATATAATCAGTCAAGGAACTGATGGGGGCTGTCTTTTGTCCACTGATGTTCAAAAGTGCTTTATATCAGCCTCTTGCACTTTAATAAATAAAGGAGTTTCTCTCTCTCTCTCTCTCTCTGTTTAAAGCCCAGATTTTTAAAAAAACAAAGTTCAGTCTGACATTTATGAAAATCCTTCATCAGGTGACCACCACAAACCTGGATGTGAGGAGGCAAAACCAGCAGCAGGTAGATGAAAGAAAGAGAAGTCTCCGTAATGAGTGGAGTATGAGCGCACAGAGATACGGACTCCTTTAATAAGCTGCGGACCGAGCAGAGAAGAGCAGGCGTCCTCTCTCAGGAGCTCCACTCGCTTCGTGGTAGCACGATGTGATAGAAAACACTTGTCAGTCGCAAACAAATGGTGAAGCAATAGCTTAACACACGTTGTAAGTTGCGGTTATATCGGGTTGTGTGCATGCACTGTGGTTTAAACGCTGTCCTGCGCGGTGGTCAGTCGGCGCTTTGCGGCGTTTCAGACCAACATAAAGAGACAGTTATGTTAGCTAGCTAAGAGTGTCTGAGCTCTGTGTGAGTGTTAGCACTGAGGGAGGTGTTAGCGATTATGAAAGATGCAAATGTGTCCGAGTTACTGAATTGTTGGGGTCATATGTTGATAGAGGAAATATAAGCTCTAGCATTATTCTTGTGAAGGTTAAGGCTGGGTTAGCTCATTATTCGCTAGCTAACATTAGCAAAGTGGAGTGGTAGCCTGTGTGTTGTCCAGGCCTTTTAAACACGTTTATTTGCTCCAGATGGACCTGACCAGCTTCTCTGTTTAAGTAGTGCATGTTTATTGTTCAAAGTACCTCTTAGTTTAATGCACTTCATCTTCTTGGCTTTAACTATCAAACTTGAGGGTTGTAAACACCCAAGTGTCCACCCCCCTGTGACCATAGGTTAGCACTGTGTGTGGGTAATGATAAGTAGCACTAGTTTTTTCTATGCCTTTGTGCTGTTTATATTATTTGGCGATTAATACTCTGTGTTTTTCTCCTTTAATAGTTTGTATCTAATATCTGACCAAAGAAAGGATGCCATAAGTAACACTAAATCGGTAAGATGACTCAACAGAAGACAGAGATTTCTATTGCTTTGCCCTTCAGTGCATATCTGCTGCTGTGGGCTTTGCCTCCCACAGTATCAGGGAGCTCTCTTAAGATTTACTGTTATTATCAAAGCATAAGAATGCTCTAAGTTGTTGTACATTCTGTGCAAACTACTGTTGACGATGTTAGGCTTTTTTTTTTTTTAAACACATCTACAATTGCTTCTGTGCTACCAATTGAAAGGCATTTTAACATGAACTTTTCCACCCTTGTGTATTATTATGTACTGTTTGCAGCTTGAGCATGGCAGATAGAAAGGGGAAACCAGCAGCTCCACTGAAAACACTCACAAAGAAGGAACAAGAGGAGCTCAAAAAAAAGGTGCAGGGGGTTTGGGATGTAACATTTGGATACGATGCAGAGTGTTTTTTGAATGTATGGCGGAAATAAAACCGTATTAAGATCATATGGTAATGAATTAATACAAATAGTGTTTCCTTGTCTGTCTAGGAGGAAGAAAAAGCAGCTGAAGTGTTTGAAGAATTTCTGGCTTCATTTGAGACCAGCGAGAAAAGCAGAGTGAAAACCTTTGTCCGTGGAGGTATTGTGAATGCGACTAAAGGTGAGCAGCGAGGGATTTCACAAGCATCATGATGTTATTCAGCGACATTGCAGTTATTTTCCTTTTGTTCAGCAGTGGGATGTCAGGACCAAGCCTGATTGCAAGTTGCCTGTTTAAAAATAATAATAATAATAATGAACTGAGTGCCTGACTCAGCAGTGAAATAGTTCACCATCTTCATTTTTAAGGGCCACGTGTTCATGATGGTTTAATAAAATTCAGTGACTCTGTGAACTCTGGGAGCACTCCACTATAGGATTACTTACAGTGGAACATAGTTGCTCAACGTATTGTTATATGAACAGACATCTCATTTAGTTCACTTGTGAGTGAGTTTATACGAATTGATTTTGGATCACTGCCACTTTCTGTCTGAATGGTGTTCAGGGTCAAATCATAACAATGAAAGCGATTACATAAATAAGCCGGGTCAGTATTCGAGGGTTGTCTTAATCTTTGCAGAGGAGGAAGCAGCAGAGGTCAAGAAAAGTAAGCTCTACCAACCTGCTACCAAGTTTGTTCCTGTGTCCCAGCATGTCTCACCATCAGCTGAAAGCAAAAAGTCTGTAAGTTCATTCATTTTTTTATTTTGATGCAAAGGCATAATATCTGATTTAAGTATTAATGTAAACATACTGTCCTGTTAGCCTTAGCTTTCAGTGTTTGACCGGTTTTAATAACCACCTGTTTGTTTGTTTAACAGACCTTTAAAAAAAAGGCAGAAGAGAAAAAGAAGAGTAATCTCGAACTATTCAAAGAAGAACTTAAGCTGTAAGTTGCTTTTTGTTTTTTAATTTATTTTTCAAAAATGTGCTAGAAATCATGTTTCTGTGAAATTTGTTTATCTTCTTGGGACATGTAAATCTGTTTTCGTGTGTGGGGATACAGAATACAAGAAGAGCGTGAGGAGAGACATAAAAGGAAGAAAAATGACTCTGGTGGAGGAGCATATGGAGATCTGGACACGCCTTTATCAGGACGATCAAGTAAAAGCACTCCTTTGATATCACTGTTGTTGTTAGTTGATCAATTTGGTAACCTTTAAATTGACCTGACATCAAACCCCTTTTCACCCTACAGCGTTATATGATGACCTAACAGTGCCAACCACCACTAATCTCTACATTAACTGCATAAGTCCAAAGGTAAAGGTGCACACAGACTTGCATAGGTTCACCATATTGCTCATGTACGACCCTCGCTTTAAATTTCGACTACTTTTCAGATGAATGAAGAAATGCTCTGTAAAGAGTTTTGTAAGTATGGTCCTCTGGCCAGTGTGAAGATTATGTGGCCCCGAACAGACGAGGAGCGCTGCAGAACCTCAAACAGAGCATTCGTGGCCTTCATGACACGGAAAGATGCGGAGAGAGCCTTGGCTGCACTTGATGGTACAGGTGACTCTTAAAAATACTCCTGGTATATATCACAGCTGTTCTTCTCACAGCACAATGAAATATGTTTTGCTTTGCAGGTAAAGTGATTATGGGGTTTGAGATGAAGCTGGGGTGGGGCAAACCAGCTCGCATCCCACCTCAGCCACTCTACACGCCGGTGGGAGTGAGAGTCACACCGCCGCCCCCATCTGGCCTGCCTTTCAATGCTCAGCCCAGAGATCGCTTCCGCAATGACTTCACCAAGCCGCTGGGCATGTCTAAAAAAGAGCTTGACAAGGTAAAATCTCATCCACAAGTAATTGGTGTTAACTGTATTTGGATGGTGATGTAATGAATAAGAGTGTGACAATTAAAGGAAAATGGTTTCTTTAAAGCCCTGCAGAATTATCAATATTATCATTATTATTATTATTTACTTTATTTTTGTGGAAAGACCTGTTGTTGATCTAAATTTGGAAACTACAGCTAGTGACCAAGTCGGGGTAAATTTGTGCTTTAAAAAGTTATTTGTCCCAGATAGTTGTTTTTTAAAGACAGACATATTATTACTAAGCATGTTGTACAATTTCAGACTGTATATTAAAGATGTATGTAGCATCTGAAAGAAACAGAGAAAATGCCTTAAATCTGCAGTCTTTCTAATGGCCAGCAGGGGGCAACTCTTTTGTTTGACTGAACTAGAAAGTAATTGTCTCCTTTTTTCTCTGGATTCATGGCCCCACTTATTATTTTCTAATACTTAGTCTCAAACTATAATTTCAGGTCTTATGTCTAGTTTTTACAATATGGTCATATTTAGAGTAAAATAAACAACGGGCTACCTTCTGATTGGCAAAATAAGTGCCCTAAGGCTCGCAGTTGAGTCCTTTATTCCTGGAATCTGGAAACATCCAAAACCCTCAACTCGAGGCTTGAAAACTGTGGTCGAACCATAAATCAATAAGCCACACCATCATTTATATACAGTGTATGGTTCACTTCTCATGTTAATCACATGCCCTTGCATTGTCATTCCAGACTACAAGGATATGGCAGTTAACAAGTTTAAAGTCACAAGATGGTCTGACTGTATCGTATCTATATAAAACGTTAAACTTGTCGCTCCTAGAATCTTCTACATGAATCAGCTCAGCTTGCATAGATGGTGTAGTATTCTGCAATAGTTTATTGGAGTCCTACAGCTGTGTCACCCTATCTCTTTTCACTGACCATTAATATTGTCATCGTTTTCTATGCTGTATGTATCCTGCAGTGTTTCATCTGTACAAGTGCTCACTCTTTAACGTTTTTACTATTTGGTTTGACTTCACAAACAGACTCTGTCCGAAGCCGTAGTCAAAGTGGTTATCCCAACCGAAAGGTACACACACTCTTCTTACTATGACTGCCCAGCTGTTGTAACACAAGTATTATAGGCGAGAGGCTGTGGTGCACTGTTCTTTTATCCAGATGTGTTGTTTGTGGCAGGAAGTCCTCAGGTCTTAGGGCTGTTAGAACCACACTTGACACCCCGCAGTTGTTTTACAGTTGTTGTAAGTGGGTGGATACTTTGACATCTGCAACTTGTTGGAGGTGTGACTCTGCCCGTGATGGTAAAAATCTAAATTTGTCCGTCTTCCTCTCTCCTTGGGAAGCAGTAAACCATTTCCAGCAGAGCTGCTGTTTTAAGAAAGCTACATGCTCAGGCGTGTTCTGACCATTTGCAGTTGCAGTTGCAGTGAAGACTGTTTTTTGTGACCAAAAAACACCGTTGCCTCATCAGTGCACTGCGCATTCACTCCCCCCAACAGTACATAGGCTTATGCACTGTGGATTGTGCCCATCGGTGATCAAAACCGAGGAAGAAGCCGCTGCTTTTGGTTGCTCTCGTTCACAAGGGGTCAGCACAGCAGATAGCTCAGATGACCTAAATAAGAACCTTCAGGTTTGGCTGCCTGAGACTCAGCTCTCATCACCAACATGATGAGAAGTAAATCCATTCTCTTTGCATAAGGTTGAGCTTCATTGCAGGAGGGCACCTGTAAGTGGTCAGACCAGGCCTTCTGTAGATTGAGCGACACTGGAAGCAGTCCAGAGCTGCAGAGCAATCTCAAAAGGGGAAGATGGGCCAATTTTAAATCGAGGCTGGTTTTTGCTTTTTAAGGGCAGAGTTGCAGAACTTTTGGATAATTCCTCACACATGTCAAAGGTCCTGATGGGTTGAGGTTTACATGCAAACACTTTGTATTTTCTTGTTTCAGTTTATTAAAAATCCATCAAAACTCATCTTCTTCCCACCATGTCATTCAGTTGTCAGCTAGTGTTTCTGTTAAATACTTGATTGCAGTTGTTGTAAATATCTGTTGGCACCTGTATTTTAAACCAACACCTGAGCCCTGGATTTCCCATGGGTAGGCTGAGACACTGCAGACGATACAGCTAGAAGGCATGTTGATTGAATATTTTCTCAAGTCAGACGTCAGTAGATTAGTACTTTTGTCATAAATCAACCCAGTTGCTCCCTCAGGTCATAGTAGAGTAATATGTGAGTGTAACTATAGTGGCAGACATAAGTGCATGAACAAAGTCTACACTGATGCTCAAGTTCAAACAGGTTTCAGGTCCTAATCCAAAGTAACCACTGGATACATCTTTTTCAGACATTTTAGACAGCAAGATTTTTACAAAATGTCATAAATGTGGCAACCCTGACTTTTTTCTTTCTTCTCAAAGCCTTGCATGAGCCAAATATAACACAGCCTCTGGATTCGTGCATATTTGGCATCTTGAAGGTTCATGATTAATGATTAATGTTAAACTTTGGATTGGGGCTTTGCAACATGAGTCATGAAAATTTTATTGTGATTGTGTCATTTCTTCTCCATTCTTACACTGAGTTATCTGGAAAAAAAATAGGCCCACACGTGTGGTTATCCTATTATATTTGGGTATGCATTAGCGCAGTATAACGTGATTTAGAGTGAGCAGCATCTAGTCTGCCAATAATATTCATGGGCCTTTTACTGTTAGAGATGCTTGAGATCTCCAGAGTGTGCATTATACGTTTTAATCTTAAACCTGGCTCTGATACACCTCTCTGTCCCCACAGGAATCTGTTATTCCTCATTCACAGGATGATAGAGTTTGTGGTGCGTGAAGGTCCAGTGTTTGAAGCCATAATCATGAACAAAGAGAAAAACAACCCACATTACAGGTAGGTTTGCAGCACTTGGGCCCGTGTTGGTGTTAAGTTTAGAGAAAATTGCATCGTGTTTGATTTATGTATCCGTTATTGTCTCAGATTCCTTTTTGACAACAAAAGCCAAGATCATGTGTACTATCGATGGAAGCTTTTCTCCATTCTTCAGGTATTCTGTTTCTGCAAAAACCTTGTTTCTGAACAGTTACCGGAAGTAACGGGGTCATGCGGATTTAAATCATCTTTTTTTAATTTGTCTGGTTTTCATCCGTACCTCAGGGAGAGTCCCCAACAGAGTGGAGGACGACAGATTTTCGCATGTTCCGAGGAGGCTCTTTATGGAGACCACCTTCTTTAAACAGCTACTCTCAGAGAAGTGAAGAAAGGGCAGAGGAAGAAGATGATGTGCCCCATGAGGAGGAGGTGAAGAAAGGGCAACTCCGAGCTGAGTAAGTCATCTAGCGGTCACGGCGACATTTATTTACGCTTGTAACTTGAGTTAAACTGAATGAAAATGACTCTTCTGTAAACATCTTTCAGGCACAGACAGAGGCTGGAGATGTTGCTTAAGGAGCTCACTCCAGGGAGAGAAGACATTGCCAATGCCATGATGTTCTGTCTTGACCGAGCGGACGCAGCCGAGGAAGTAGTGGGACATGTCTCCGATTCCTTCTCCTCGCTCCAGACGTCCCTTCAGAAGAAGGCAGTTTGCTTCCTTATGTTTTTGTACAACACGTGTTACACAGAATCTCTGTAAAGCTACAATAATCAGGTCATATTGAACTTTTCTGTGTCCACCTCAATCTCACAGATTGCCAGATTGTACCTTGTGTCAGACATCTTGCACAATTCATGTGCCAAAGTAGTCGGTGCCTCGTATTACCGGAAATAGTAAGAGACTTTCCCTAAGTTTGGCCTGAGCACTCTGATCGCGTTTTATTTCAGCTTGGTCTGACCATCTTAAAGTTTTCCCTTCATCTTTCCAGTTTCGAAGCAAAGCTGCCACAGATATTTGGAGATCTTAACGCAGCGCACAAAAACATACAAGCCAGGCTGCAGGCGGAGCTGTTTAAGGTAATCATGGAATTCGCTTGCCTTTTGCACAAGGACATTTACTAAAAATAGGACAACAAAACATTTTCATGTGCACATTCTCTCTCTCGCTCTCTATAGCAAAAGGTCATGAGTTGTTTTCGAGCATGGGAGGACTGGGCCATTTACCCACAGCCTTATTTAATCCACCTTCAGAATATCTTTCTTGGCTTTGCCAAAGCAGGGGAGGAGCCGGCAGAGATGGCAGAGGTTAGCTAAATTACTCCCCTGATTACTGTCTTTTGGTGATGTCATTTCAACAATATAGGCACCCCTTCTTGTTTAAAAAAAAAAGTAAACAAACCTCAACATAAATGCATTTCCTTGTCTCTTTATAGGAAGTATCCTGTGATATTGACGGTGCACCAATGGACAGCACACCTATAGATGGCGTACCTTTGGACAGAGCTCCTGTGGATGACCTGGATGGCTGCCCTATGGGCTGGGACCCTCTGGATGGAGTCCCTGTTGATGACATAGACGGTGTTCCCTTAGGGGTCACCGCTGACGACATTGATGGGATGCCTTGTGAGTCCGCAGCATATTAATAGTATTTTGTTTTTTTAAACAAAAGCCCACAGTTTGATGTGCCCTTTGTCAATAATCCACCCAGCTCATACATCAATACACTGATCCGACATCCTGAGTAACGAGTGCACATCTTGATCTCAGTAGGAACAGATTTGTGCTGCATTTCTAAGTCATTAAAGAGCAAACACACTGTTATCACGATCTGACTCGAAGTCTTTCAAGAATGACCTGTCCTCTTCCTAACCTTGTGGCTGTTTTATCTCCCCAGTGGATGAAGGCAGTGTTCCTGTCTCAAGTGTGCCTTTGTCTAAGTGGGAGAAGACTGCTGATACTGGGGTGTTTTCTCAAGGTAAGACTTGTCAGGATGTTACTGAATCATCAGTCTGCCCAAATCATCGTGCTTATTGTTCTCTTATTTCTCATAGCAAAGACTGAATCTAAATGGGACACTGTGGTGGAGCGAGACAGCGGTGATGAAGCAAACGTGAGGTAAGGCCCGAGTGTCTCGCCTCCTGTGTACATTTGTAAAAAAAGACTGCAGTCAAATGAATCTCATTCCTGTCAATAGTGGCAACTCGCAAGACGAAGACTCGGAAAGCGACAGCAGTGCCGATTCCTCCAGTCTGTCAAACTATGACAGTGCAGTTTTTCAAAG
>VUQG01003770.1:0-13145 GCA_015106755.1 Etia nguti
GGAGTGAAGGAGGCCATTTACGTGAAAAGGGAAAGACCATCTCTGAATCGAGGAGGGGGCCTAAGGGTACATCTTTCGCCATCTTACAATGCTGTGATTGCAGCCATTCCCCAACTCTCTGTGAATGGTACTCATGGCCATTGATCAGTGGTCTTTGATCAGTGGGTTTTGATCAATGGTCATGAGAATTTGCATAATTAAGATTAAGGAACTGACCTCCCAGCCCATTGTTCCTTCAGTGGGCTGGGTTCAGTCGTTATGCAAATATACTGTTTATAAGATTGGGGAAACCTGCAGTCAGCTGAGACTGAAGAAGTCACTTGGATGAGTGACGAAACATTTCTCCCACAAAACGCTACGTCCAGATGAACAGAATCAACTTTTGGAGATTTACTTTCCTGGATGATTGAGAATGCATCAAGATGTTCAAACCAATAATTAAATATTTAAAATTAAAGATGAAAGAGCAGGAAGTCAAACTGGACAAAAAAGAAATTCTAGCTGCTACTGTGGTCTGAGGTGTCAGAGGGAGACAGAGCAAAAATGCAATTAATAAAAATGTAATATGTAGTATAACATCAATTACTGTCACTCATGTCCTCACCCAGCTCAATAACTGATAGAGTAGATATTATCTTACGTTCGCTTACGTTCCAGTACTGCGCATGCGTGAAACGCAAGACGATTCGACCTGCCTCATTTCTGTCTGCCGTTTATTTACTTTCTGGCTCTTTGAAACGTCGCGGCAAAATGTTGAGGAAAAGAACCTATTTTTTTTAATGGACTGACAATGATGTAGAGTTGGTGCTGCGAGTAACACAAAAGTACAAAGTTCAAAAGTGAGTGCGAATTAAAGAATTTGAAGAAAAGCTATCTGGAGCATGTACAGACTGATATTAATCTTTAATAGGGCTGTCAAAATTGAGAGCAAACAAAACAACTGATGTATATTGCACTCCGCTATCTGTCACATGACTGAATATAGAATATAGATAGCCCAAGCTCCAGTTTCCAGTAATTAATAGTCACTAAATACATGGTTATGTGCCTGTTACTATTCTGTTTGGCACAAATGATGGTGAGCAAAGTCAGGAAGTAAAAGTAATCTATTCCCTAACATACCCCTCTACCTATTTTAATCACACTGGGAGAACTAAAATTCAGCTCATAAGGAAAATGAATACTGGATAAAAAGTTTTGATTCACAAGATAGAACCATGACTTAAATATATCATGGAAGTCTTATAACATGTACATTTTATTGTAAGACTATCAAAATAAATATCCAGTGTGATGGGACCTTCTGAGCACCAGGGTGGTGTCCCGACTTCCTCGCCATACGCCTCTGGGCTTCAACGACCTCCACCTCGTCCTAATTTTGGAGGCAGTATTGAACTCTGCTGCTGTAGAAAATCAAATCAGTGTAATTTCCCTCTCTGCTGATAGGGGGCGGTGTGGCCCTCCGTGCTTGCACAGTGACATGGCGGTCTGACGTATGGAAAGCGGAAAGATCCCCGACTCGGTGTAAACAACTGTGAAAATGTTTGGAGCTTGCCCTCCTTGAAAAAATTAACGGCATGATTTTTATGGCCGATATGTCCCGTTAAGCTCCGGTGAATTTACATGTTGTGGTTTCTGGTAGTAGAGTTTGGGATTCGATCCCGGGTGGCTGGACTCTAGCTTCCCGTCTTCTGAACGAGGTGTTTCAGCCTTCGCCACCGTGGAGGAAACCGTAACACTACACATGGTGAGTTTTTAAACGTAATGTGTCCGGTCAGAGGCCGATTTTTAAGTTTATTATAATATTTGATGATACACTTGACTGCTACTATACCCAGTTAGCATTAGCAATGTGTTAGCTCAATAGCCTGGCTAACTAAGACAATGTGACTCGCTTTAAAAACTAGTGACATATGTGTATCTCTTCAATAACTTGATGTTTTATATTTTTATATTGAAAATATATGCCGAATTGACGTGTGGCCTTAAACTATTAAATGCCTTAAGTATCGGTGTATATATTTTACGTCTTCACTGTGAGTAGGGAAGAGAGAGTCAAACTGTCACATTATTGAATGAGGTTTGGTGTGTGGGTTGTAGACAGCGTCGTATCGACTTGATGTCGGTAGATAACACCGTCTCCCTAACTCCAGTTTTGAACTGTAATTATTTTAATGTTGTTAGCAGTCTGTAAAGTTGTTTAAAACACTGAAAAGTCATATCTGTTAGTTACTGTCATTCGTCCATTGCACAACTCCAAACTGCAGGACGAAACACTGAGGTATTATGATGAAATATTGCAGTAGTGGACAGTCATTTATATATACATTTAGTAGTAAATTATTTCTGTTTCTGCCTGTGCAGCTGCAAAGCTACACTGAGAAGGAACTGGCTCTACACATGAGAAGGCACCTAAAAGAAGAACCACAGAATCGGAAACCCAGGACATATGGATCCCACTGACTCTGGACAAGGTTTGTCAAACTTGAGATGGGATTTAAGAGGTACTTCAAATTAGGAACAGGTTCTAAATGGTCTAATCCAGTGGTGTCATCTGCCCTATTTTAAGATTACAGAGGATGAGGACATAATATTTTAGGATTTTTTTTAAACTGTATTTTTAAGAGCTATTTAGACCTTGTTCTTTTATTTCTGACAGATAGTGGCAATACATTTCTGTATAGCACAGTTGCACTGCTGGAACTTGATTTCATAGGATGCATGTGCAGCTAACAGATGAATCCCAGCACTACCAAACCAGAAATGTTGACCAGGCAATGACCTACATCCAGTCACATTAACCCCATTTTACATCATTCAGTGGAATGATAATATCACATTTCTTGCAGGGCAAGAGAAGCCATTGGAGGAGGGTGCGGATTTAATACTCAGCTCAAAAGGACGACAACGGAAGAAAAATCCCAAATATCTGGATTATGAAACTGATGACAAAACGAATGAACATCATTCACCCAAAACACCTAGAAAGAGCTCAGGAAGGAGAAGAGCAGCTTCTCAAAAGACTCCAGCAAAGAGTAGAAAATCCAAGACTGCCACACAGGACACTCCAGATGGAGAAAATGAAAAAACAGATAAAACACCTACAGAGTGTGATGGACAAACTACAGCAGAAGTAGCTGATGAACCACAGAGAGGCAAGAAAACTCTGTCAAAAAGGACTCCTGCTAAGAAAACCCCTGCAAAAAAAACTAGCAATGCCAATGTGGACCTTCCAGATGGAGAGGGTGTAGTTAAAGATACGGTGCAGCAGGAGAATGGGACGCCAAAGCCAAAGAGGAAGTATGTAAAGAAGCAGTATGTACAACAGGTGGAGCCAGTTATTAAAGAAAAGGATGTGGAGGAACCTGAACAGGAGACCGGACAAGGTGGCCGCCGGCGGAGAGGAGCTGCCAAAGCGTAAGATACACCTACAGTACTGAGCAGTAGCATAGGTTAAATGACAGACACCCGTCGTAAGAAGACAATTACTGTTGGTTAAACAAGCCTCCGATTCCATGGTTCGTTTCATATCGCTGTCTTTTTTGGGGGGTTAAATAATTTTTACATCAGATATCATCAGCTGAAACACAGGCAGTCTGAACTGTGTCTCCACACTGTGGTGATAGTTACTTTGACTATTAGTTTTGTGATAGTTACACCAAAACAATCAGACTTTCATTTTTTCGTTACATGTACACTTATCCCCACTTTAATTACATGTATGTATGTAGCTATATAAAAGCATACATTTCTAATTGTAAAATGATAAATTGTCAGTCTTTAAAATATTTTTAAAGCCATTTTTTTCATATCAATGGTAATATAGGCATTCAAAATAATGTAACCTTAATCCTCCAGGGCGTTGAAGTACCTCCACAATTTGGCAAAAGACTTGTTTGGTCCAACTGATGAGCCAGGAAGCGAAGACGCTGGATCGGAACAGAAAACTCCCAAAGCAAGCAAAGGTACAGTGAAAGTCCCACCGTCTCTCTTTCCCAGTGCACCAATCACAGCTAAACATGATCTCAGACAGTTTCATCTTTTTACCTGTTGGAGTTCTTGCAGACAGTTAGCTGAGGTTGCTACACCTCTAAGGCCTGTACTGTAGAAGTGTGTCTCCTGTCTGAAAATGGGCCGTACTTCAAACGGCAGGAGTTGACTAACTGGTGTAGACGTAACCATATTAATGAGCAAAACGTGTCGGAACATGTTTAGACTTTTGTCTCAACATTTCATTTCATGTCAGTTGTTAGTTGTGTTTTGCAAGCCAGTGGCAACCTTGGTCTGACCAAGCATATAATCTCACAAGTTACATGCAATGTAAAATTTCATATAGCAGTGCAAAAAAATTCCTTCTTCTGCAAATATCCGTAAAGATCTCTGTGCAGCATAACTTAAATTCCTTGTTCTATTCCTGCAGTGGGTAAAGGCAAAAAGAGGAAACATCCCGACAGTGATGCAGCAGAAGATGAAGACTTTGTGCCAGATAATGATGAAGAGGAGGATGCAGAGGAGATGGAAGATGACGAAGAAGCAACATATGACTCAGACCTCGACTCCAATTGTGGCAAACGTGGAAAAAATCCACCAGTTTATTACGTCAACAATAACAGCGTCAGTGGTTTTCTCATTTTAACTTGATGGCACATTTACGTGTTATGACCTCATGCAGTGCACTAGAGTACATTACTTCAATACAGTATTTCTATATCAGTCTAATACAGAAAGAAGAATCTGCTTGATGATGGTATTTAAAAGTTAAACTGTTGGGATTTGTTAATACCAACCTGGGCTTATAAATAGGAGTCATTAATAAGTAGTTTATATCAAAAATAAATCACCAGATTTCTGAATATTTTCTGTTCTTGCTGCATTTTTCTGAGACTAAACCAAAGTGCAAACCATTATTCATCAAAATTACCAGAACATGTTCATTTTTCTCAGTTTGATGCAGCTGCATAGAGAAGAAGAAAGAACATGTGCATAATGAGCTCATCCTGTCTTCTTCTATCCTGCAGACATGCTCGTTCGCCAAAGCCCAAAATGGACTTAACACCACTATCATGAAAACTGCTTTGGAGAGCGCAGAGACGACCAAGAAATTGTAAGTCGCTTCACTGCAGGGCTGCAGTTGTCGAACTTTTTGTTGAACATTTAAAAACTCGCAGTCAGTTAACAGTAATGATTTGTTTTCGTGAAGTACCAGTGAACACTGTCCTTTTGCTGTTAGTTCATACATCAGTTTTTGTGATGACATACACAATGAATCTTGAAGTGCAAAACAACACTGGAAAATTTGAACATGTCATTTTGCTGTTAGTGCAAACCCTTTATTTTGAAAGCTTCTTTCTGCCACTGAAAAAGTGACAAAGTCAAATTTTGGGTTATCTCAAAATTTCAACTTTTTTTGTCGATTTTGAGTTATTTTTTTCAGCATTTTGAATAAGTAAGTCTCAGACTAACTAACTGCTTGTTTGTTTGTTTTATTTAACCACGTGTTTGTTCTTGTTTGTGCTTGCAGTCGGGAAGAGCACTACAGCAGCTGGGTGTTTCCAGAGTGGGTGCCCTCCACCAGTGATTGGGTTCCTGTGCCACACAGGTAGTTTCTGTTTATTGGTTTATTTAATACAGTTGAATCCAGTTTTAATTAAATAACTATCTTTTATTTTTATTTTCTGTGTTAGAAAGACCGTACCCAACACTCTTTAACAAGTAAATTTGAATGCTTTGTTTTTTATTTTATTCAGTGAAATTCTAACTCAAAAAGTCATACCAGACAGTCTTAGCTCCTATTATGTTTATCTGACTGTTTCATTAGATGCTTAGTTATTTAGTTTGTGTTGGGACTTCTGTCCATTTTGTTTGACTGCAGGTGGGCAGGAGCCTCTGCAGGCTGCACCCTGGACAGGTCACCACTCAATCACAGGGCCAGACATAGACACAGACAGCCATGCACACCTAGGATCAATTTAAGATCACCAGTTAACTGTCAGTGCTAACCTGTTAACCACAGTGCCACCTGTCTGTCACAGGGCAACAGAGAGGGTCAAAGTCACATTTACAATCTCCCATATCTTTGAATTGTGGGCAGAGACTGGTGTACCCAAAGAGAACCTGCACAGGCAGAGGGAAACAGCCAAACCCAGGACCTCCCTGCTGTGAGGCAACAGTGCTAACTACCACACCACCATCCTGCCCTCATAGTTGCATTATATTCATTCATTTGTTCAAATAAGGGTTTTAAACTACATAGGAACAATAGTAAGGAGTCTTCCAAATCTGATACTTTATCCTAATTAACCCATAATCGACTGGGATTCAAACAGACCTAATGGACTTATTTTGTAATTTTGGCTGTAAAATGACAAAATAATTCTAATCTTTCAAGAACAATTAAAATTTTCTCCCTAGCCTATAATGGGTGAGGAGTAAGGTCATGTGAAGCACACGTGGTAACATCTAGGCGGAGCTGATTTGTGTGTGTGTGTGTGTGTGTGTGTGTCTGTGATCAGACAGCAGTACCTTGTGCATGCCTTGTGGTACTGTGATACACTGATTATCCCCCAAAAGCTTCTCATCGCTTCTTTCCGAAACAGTTTGAATTTTGTCTCAAGCATTAACGCTAACAGAATGATGGTCATTTAAAAAGCGCTTAATAAATAAAGGGTTAAACAAAAAAAAACAAAGGAACTGTCAGGAGGGGTTGCTGAGATGAACTCTCAAAAGTGTGGCTCCAAGAAGAAGCTAGTTTAGTGCATAAATAAGAGCCATTGCAGGAGTATGTAGCTGCACTGGTCTGGTGGCTTCATGAAAGGAGCTGGACAAGGGATGTGTTGTTCTGGCTGATTTGCACATAAGTTATTAAAAGTCTAATGTGTGTTCTGTTTTCATTTAGTGATTTGGAGAAATATCTGCCTCAGACGCTTCGCTCAGCTGCTTTCAAAGTGTCCAGAGAAGGGCTCAGTAAGGAGGAAGCACCTCTGCAAAGACTCAAAAGGTGACAGTGATCAGCAGAGTTAGGGGTTCATGGTGTTCATGGTTGAGACGTAACTGCTGCTAATACATTTCCAAAGAAAACCTCTGTTATTAATTTGTTTGTTCGAAAAACTCATGCCTATGTAATTGTGATCATTTGCAGTTTGTTCTACGTGTTGCAGATTTTTTGGTGGTTTGTGTACCCGAGGGGGAATAAAGCATTAGTGTTGTGTCTAAATGTTGGAGCAGTGACGTTCTTAAAGTCTGTTTTGTTTTAATTTTTTTCTGTTAACTGGCAGGTTCGAATCTATTCCCCCTCACCCAGAACGCTGGGACATGATGCTGTATGCAGGTGGACCAGTGTGGGCTCTGGAGTGGTGTCCAACACCCGATGGTGCTCCCGCCACCCAGTACATCGCTCTGTCCTGTCATCAACGCATGGATGATTTTCACTACGTCAACAAAACTTCCACCGGAACTGGACTCATTCAGCTGTGGGATGTGGGCAAACTGGAGTACGGCAATAGGTACAAATGAAATGCGCACAGTGGCATATCACTGATAAAAATAGTATATTATAAATGGTTATTGTCAATTTCAACTACTTCCAAAAACAAGCCCAATAGTCCCTGTAAACAAACTGTCTACATCATAGATGGTCTTGAGATGTTTCCAGAGCTTATAAGAAATTTGTCTTTGAAATTTGAGCCAATTTATATTATGTTTTCTTTTCTTTCACCTCTGTCCACACAGACCAGACTCCAAGCCAGTTGTGGTTTATAGTTTGGCCCAGGATAAGGGCTTCATCTGGCATCTGAAGTGGTGTCCTGCTGGAGGCTGGGAGCTCCCCACCTGTGCCAGAAAGGTAAGATGTTTTTCCTATGAAGTGTCTTAGCTTTTAGCTGATGTTAAAATGATGAAATCTTATAACATTCTAACATGTTATCAATCCCTCACACTCAAGGCTCCATTCTTGCCCAGACTGGGTCTTCTGGCAGTGGCCACTTCCACCGGGGTGGTCACCATTTACAGCATACCCCACCCTGATGCTCTGCACTCCAACATCACTCAGCCAAACTCTGGTAAGACTGATCATAACATGCTGTGATTTCCCCTACAGAATGTTTTGCAGTATTTATAACTGCTCCATCTGAAGTATTTTACTTGTAAAAATGAAGCGTGTCCTGTGTTCAGCAGAGGGCAGTGTTGGCTTTCTAAAGTCTGAAGTCAGCATGTTGGATGTCTATTTTCTGCTGTATCCTGTGAGGACATAGGAATGCACTGAAGCAGTTCATTACTGGTGATTTATAGATCAGCGCATCACTATAAAAACACTGGATTTCTTTATACCTGTTTATTTATGAATTAGCTTAGCTCATTTACTTTCTTCACACACCGAATCAGAAGGTTTGGCATATAAACGCTGTCTTTGGAGGCACCATGCACCCCTTGGATTGTTTAAGATCACAATATAAGCTCTAAGGCCTGTACTGTGAAACAGAGGGGCTCAGGATTAAACCTGAAGTTGAAGTTTCCTCTCTGGGTTTTCAATTTGACAAAGGTGACTCCCCATGGTACCTTGTCCTGTAGACCTGACCTGCTCCTGATAACAGATGAACATATAAAACCACTGCCTGCTGTAAAATATTGGCACAATTATTTCATGATATCACAGGATTTTCGAGTGAGTCTGGACCCTTTTCCCTGACGAACTTGTTCCTTTTGGCTGAAAGCAGTTTCAAAGCATCTCATTTTTCTGTATCTCTTTATAAACTCACATAATCATATAAAAACAGTCATCAAATAACCAAATTCCTGTAGCTCATTCTAGATCTAATATAAGATTTCCAAGCAACCCTACAGGTTTGAATTTTGTGTTTACTCTTTTCCCTGTACTTGCTCCTTAGACTGCTAAATTCCACCAGTGTTGTAGCTTAAAATGTTAGACTTTCTGTATGAAAAAAATATTAAAAAGGCATCTGAGTAACACATTAATCCCAGCAACCTGATCCTTGATTACTGCATGTTTGCTTTTTTCCCCTCCGCCCTCCTGTCTTTGGATGAGTTTAATCAAATGTACAGTCATAGTGTGTTGTTTGTGTTAAGAAATAGTCCCCTCATGCCCGGTTTGTGTTTATGATCAGTTACGTAGTACCGATCTCAGCTCTCTCATTCGATAATATGCTTGCAGGAAAATGTCATGTGACCTACATGATTACAGTTGCTAGGCTTAGTGATGCCAGATACTAAAAATCTATCCTGGTTATTTTGACCTTGCTTTGTATTACAGCTCTGTAGTAGTAGGATTGTGGTAGAAGAAAGTAAACAATTTCTCACCAAAAAAGTCAAAGAATGTGTGAAAATATATATTATTTTTCTTAGTTACTTGATTATCTTTGGGAGCCTCGTGGGCCCACTCTGGGCAGACTCACACAGCATATTTGATTTGGCTGATTTTTACACCAAATGTCCTTCCTGGGATTTTGGTCTGTTCCCAGGCTTGAACCTGGGCTCTTTCACCTGTTAGGCAAATCGCTAAACTGCTTTACTATAGAGCCAGTCATTTAAATGTAGTAACAAAAACCCTATCAAACAAATTAGTATCATAAAAAGACAAAATGAAATACAGTCTGATAACTTTTACTTCTTGAGTTCTTTTGCAGTGTATCACTAAGATCCAGTTTATTTTCCATTTTAATGAAATATTGAATGTAATAAAACATGTTCTGTGGTTTCATCTTCTCCTCAGCAGTCAAATTTCCCCGTTATTTCATTTACCTAATATAAGTAATGTGCCTATGTAGTACCACAGTGGGCAACTGTGGGCGAACTGTGGGCAGGGCAAAGACACAGACACAGACAGCAGTCTTATCCTTTGGAGCCCCTGTATGAGTTTTCTGCGAATAAGCCCAATGTGGGTTGCCCACATAAAATCCTCATGGGGAACCAAAAAGGCAAAACTGCTGTGGGTCCCACTTGGGCTAGTCTATATGGGCCTCACACAGGTTTTCTATAGACAAGACAAAGGCCAAAGCTGCCCTGTGTGGATAGCTTTGAAACTGAAAAAATGGCATTACCATCTTCGTCAAGCTCAGAGTTGTCAGTAAAAATAATGCAAACCTCACAACAGGGAACCACGAGCCACTGAATATTTGACAGCTTGCCAAAAAATGATCAAAGTAGGTGCCAATTAATTTTCTGTTGAACAAATAACTAATGAGAACTTGCAGCTGTAGTCCGTTACACACATTTAAACACAGCCTGATGAGCTAAGCACGAGTATGTAATCAATCAAATAGCACCTTATCCATCATATCAGACGTGACCCTCATTAAATGGGGTAGAGCTTGTGTTTGACAAAGCAACAGTATCCACGAGAAACCAGCCTCATGCAGCTTTCACAATGGCAGCAGTTATAGACTTGAAAACACACACAGAACACACTCCAGCAGTGTAAGTACATGGTGACATTATGGATGGAGGAGCCTGTGGTCCAGTCTATTCAGATCACTGCGCTGTCAGTCGCCTCTGGGGCTCTGCTGATAGAAGACGGTGCAAACGAGATTAATGACGAACTTATCTGCCACATCCATCATAGAGAGAAACCCAGTTATGTCTGCATGTAAGTGTGTTTGTGTGTTTATCAGTCAGCATCCTCCTAGTGGTTCAGGCTAATCTGATTGAACAAAACACCAGTGTGAGATCATGAGTACAGCATACACCTTACAAATAAATGCTCACATTTTTGTGTTATATCTCAGTGGACGCAACCTTTTTAGATCCCATTAAACCTTATCTTGTAGGGCATGTCTTCCCAGTTCCACAGTGTAACAGTAAAGTTGGCTGAAACTCAGTTATTCAGCATTCTGTTTAGCATTTAGCCTATAAAGTAAAATTTGGCCATTTTACTGAAAAACCCAGGTTTAGGAGGTCTTCTCTGAGCCTTTAATCTATTCTGCTCATTTCTGGTTTGCTAGAGTAACTTTGTAATGAATCAGAGTTTATCTTATGATGTTCCTTGGTGTAGCTCCCAAGTTTATCCTCTGCCTGAAACAAGCCATTTTAGGTCCTTTTCCTGTTCTCATTGGATGCCCCTTATAAACACGGGTTCTAAAGGTCAGGTGGGTATGGCTTCTGTGCCTACAGGCTAACCAAATTGGTACTGGTGTTGTACAAAGCTAAGAGTAGAAAATACTGTGTGAAGCCTGAGCTTTGGGCTCATGGAGACTGCTACTTTGATACTTTCACTTTATTAATTGAAAGTGTTGCTGTGTTTGATATGAATATCCACCACATTAACAGCATATATGAAATAAAATACATTAGGTCCCCTTTAAATCACCAGATCTCTCCACTGATAGACATTCACATTTAGTTCTTCTACATTAATTAAAAAGACTAAATAAAATAATTTTGCATCATATTTTTGGACTGGTAAGCCATGATTGGGTAAAAGTATGATACCTACATCATGGGGGGGGGGAGTTAAAAATTCTTCTAAAGGTTTCCTGGAGTTTGGCCTTTTTATGATTCAGTTCTTTCCATCTCACTAGCCATGGCTTGCATAGGTGAACATACAACTGCCTGTACTCTGATCATTATAACATTATCTGCACTGTATTACACATGGTTTGGTTTTGAAATTAAGAAGTATTTCAAATGCCTCAGTTTGGACATAAAAAGATATATGAAACCCGACATTTCTGTTCTTATTTTCTTCCCATTCCCTCATGGACTCGAGTTTCCATTCTGTTTTGTAGCCATGGATCATTGGGCTCAGTTTTCAGAGGGCTACTCCATCAGCCCCCTGCTTGCAACCATAGGTTATAGTTATTGGATTGAAAGGTTACTGGGTACCCACATTTGAAGATGACTGCACACACAAACTACTACTGAGAAAGATTTTTTAGCTTACACTGAGCAATTTTCATAAATACAGCAATCCTAAGATTTTTTTTCTTCAGTATTTCTTAATGTAATAAATGTCTTAATGTTGCCACAAAGCCTAATAAGGAAGACTAGGAGATGAACTGAATCTTTATAATCCTAACTTGGGGAGATCTGTAAAGCCATGCTCAGTAGAGCTTTGCTGAAGCTCTACTGACCTCAGGGGAGTTATGCTCCACTTAACCTGTACTTGTTTGCAATTGGCTACCCAGTGCCAAGATCAACCTTTTTATTTTAGCATACTTATAGTTAGATTGGGAAAATCTGAGTTCACCGAGTTGATAACTAAAGTCATGTGACCTGTTTGGTTTAGTGAAGCCAATGGTTATGTTTAACTTAGTCTGTGTGGCATTTGTGAAGGCCTCTAGCACAGCCTGGCTGCTTATTATTTTATTTGAGAGATAGAAGAGGTTAAAGGAACTATTTTCTGTGGAAAGATGGGCCTTAGAGTTCGATGGCTATACCTGCAGTTGCGTATCTGTCACTTAATATCAAGTATATATTTAATAAATGTCCACATTTGTTATAGTGTAGGTCTCCAGAAAGGTTTGAAAAGTTGTTAGCAGAATACAGAGTCAATATTAAAATCACAGACTGTATGTCTTACAAGTAAACTCCTGTTCAAGCAGTAAAAGCACATACTTTTTTTTTCTGATGCTACACTTCCTTCATTACACCTGCTAAAGATGAAAAGCATAATTTGACCATATTATCTCTGTTCAGTTCTTTCTCAGTGACCATAACTTGAAGTAGATTGCCCACTTTTGCTAACAGCAACTGCAGCAACACAGTCCTGAAGCATTGAAAATTATTCATTTGATCGTGTAATTGTAAGCAGCAGTCTAATATTTCTTGCAGGTTTTTCACTAATAATTTTGCTGTCACATGTGGTCGTTTTTTTCCTGACATTAAATTTATTTTGCAAGTAGAAAAATAGCTAACATCAGCTCGACTGTTTTTCAAAGGCAAAGTGTCACTTTTATGCTGCTCTGCCTGCAGTGAGGCGGGGAAGAGATGGAGAAGGTAAAGGTACATTTAACCAAGTGAAAAAATACCAGAGAATTTCTTAATAGCTTCTTTGAGGCTGACATGTTGAGCACCAACTGAATGCAGATTAGTTATCCTATCTTACGTGACCAAAAGTGGATATAATATAATCTTATCTTTTTATATCAGCTGCAAAGGTTGAAGGTGAAATTGGCTTGGACAGGGTTAAACCGTGT
>VUQG01003770.1:13205-39736 GCA_015106755.1 Etia nguti
TGTGTGTGTGTGTGTGTGTGTGTGTGTGTGTGTGTGTGTGTGTGTGTGTGTGTGTGTGTGTGTTTATCCTGGTCCCTTAGTGCTGTTTGCAACAGATAATTATAAATGGCTTTTGTGCATCCAGTCACCAGAATGAATGAGCGAGTGAATGAGAGGAGGAGGCCGTTAAAGCTCCAGAATTGGAGGGCGGGGGGCGGCTGGAGGTGTTGAAGGAGGGGGTAGTGTACGCACATAATTTACAGCGCCATTCTCCATCAGACAAGGATCTATAATTGAAATGACAAAGAAGATGCATCACCGAGCCAGTTGTTAGTGTTGGAAGCTATGAATTTTAGGCCTACAAGATGACACTTCTTGTATCCTTACTCTGTCAGTCATCAAGGACTTATTTGAGACTGGACAGGGAAGAAGATGGAGGAGGTCACACAGAGGCCAAGTTAAAGTGTGTTACTGTTCAACTGTTCACTGTATTTTTATTAATTGCAAAAAATTGTAATTTTTTTAATTCAGGGTTAATGCTTTTAAATGTAGGTTCGAAATTTAGTCTTTTAAAGAGGAAGATGGATCGTGATATTTTAGACGAGTTTGTAGGTTTAGTCCAGTCTTAATATTGTTCTTTAATTAATATAAAGCAAGTTGGAACATTTCATATAAATAAGATTCACTCAGCTGACAATGTCAGAAAACATGGACACCACCAAATGTTTGTATTTTTTCCCTTTCAGTTGACTGTTGTCAGCCTCACTGCTGTTTATCTCCTTACAACAGACTAACCACCATTTATTCTGAGCACCATACTTTACTGTCTTTAAGCTCTGTCTGTGGCACTCCTCCTGTTTCTGCTCAGCTAACACAGCTGAACGGTTAGACACAGTCACTCAGCCTTTATTTCTTTGTTTATCTGGTGAAAATTTTTAAGATAATCATTATTAATTGCACCATAGTCCTACTTAAGTTAGTGAAACTCTTAAGTGCTTTGTGCAGTGGATCTTGACTAGGAAATTATGCGATAATTATAAAGCTAAGTATGTGAAAATGTTCATTAAAAAGGGGGAAAAAACTGATACAGACTAATCATCCACCATATGTGAATATCCGTCATCACAGCTCACTATAATACTTTCTCTTTTTGCAACATTCGTAATTTTGATATTAGTGTTAAAACAAATGGTGGCAGTTATTTAACAGTGTAGAATTGGCTGGGATTCTAAAGATCTGAGCCTTAGAGATAAGGTAAGGGGCTGCTGTTCCTCCACATCAAAGGAGTCCATTGAGGTGGTCTGAGCATCTGACTAGGATACCTGCTAGGTTTAGTGTTTTGGGCATGTTTAACAGAAAGGACACCCCAGGGGTACCCCCAGGTCACGGTAGCCTTGGAATTATAGAAGAAAAACCCCAGAGTTAGTTAGTTAGAGGGAGGTTAGGACATTTCTGATGGTACAGCTACCCCTGCGACCCAGACTGTAAACTGCAGAAAATGAAGGAATGAATGGAATATTATACACAACATTAAAACTGTTCACATGAAAAGTGAGTAAACACTGCTGCATGCCGAGCTGTTAGAGGGCTGCACAATGTGAGGTGGTTTTAATGTTACTGATGTGATTTTCACAATTACAGAGAGCCAATTATGTCTCAGAAGGTTAAAACTTATCAGCCTCATGTTATCAGACCAGCCATCTCAAACTTCTGTTACACCCCAGTGAGAGTTATGACATCATATTGAATAACCGTTCACTGACGGTTTCTGCTTTTGGTCTGGAGAGCCAAAAGAATAAGAGCTGATTTACAACAAGGTTTTATATAAAATATTAGTGTGTGTTTTTCTGAAGCAGAGGTGAGATGATGGAGGGAGCGGAACAGTGAAGAAGACACTATTAATCTAAACTCTCAGTAATCTAAACTGGAGGAGGAGAGAAATTTATGATCTGGAAAAGTCTGACACCGTGTTTTTGTTTTTCGATTTTACTTCTGTTAAACACAGCGACTGCCTAAACACAGATAGTAGAATTTCTGCCAAACTAAGGCCTAATATCCTGTCATTTTGTAAACCACATCAGGGCCGTACCTCTAATGTCAATATTGGCTTGTCCATAATCTGAATGGGTTCTTACAAACGTGCAGTCTTAGTGAAATTCTCCTGACTCTAAGGAATATTTTTTTCTCCCTTCAAGGTTATTTAAGGGTGGTGTGGTGGTTAGCAGTATAGTCTTACAGTAAGAAGGTCCTGGGTTCGAGTTCGGTCTGTGGCTGAAGTTTGCATGTTCTCCCTGTGTCTGCATAAGTTCTCTTAGGGTACTCTGGCTTCCTCCCATAGTTAAAAAAAAACACCTATGGGGTGTTAATGGGTGATTCTAAATTGGCCATAGCATCTTTTTGTATTAGCCCTGTGATTGATTGATTGATTCCTGTTAATCTGTATGAATAGCTAGCTAACAAGCTAAACGTACATTACCAACACTAAATAGGCTGGCAGGTAGTATAGCAAAAACATGGTGAGGATAAAAATGTGCTGCTTTTATACTCCTGCTGCAACCTCTCAATGAACTCTTTGTAACAGAGTCAATTCCTTTTGCTCATACTGTATATAGCCTGTAGCCTTTTATGCATGTACAATATCATTTGGCATTGCTCTATGATAATGGTGAGATTTCCATTCAGAGGGCCATATTTACTATGCAGGAAAAAAATTGCAACATGCAGTGATGAGAAAGTTCTGCAGGTGATGTACCGACAATGTGCTAATTTATAAACAGAGACGCAGTCGGTTCGTTTCAATAATGGCCAACACAATCTGCCAAGAGTGGGCTTCCACTAGTAATGCACTCAGTCTGTTAACATCTCTCTCAGTCAATCCAAATACATTAAAGCTACTAGCAGCAACTATCATAGCAGCATTGGACACAAAGTAAATAAAAAGGAAAGAAAAAGCTTACAATTAATTTAATGCTTTTTACCCTCTTAAAGGGAAATTCCTGCAAATACATGTGCAATAATGAGAGCCAAACAACTGTAACCACGCCCACACCTTTCAATTGCACATTTAATACTGAGACTCTTTGGTAAATCCTGACAGAGAATTTTGTAATACCTAAAGAGGGTTTTATGCTGACACAGCTTGTTAGAAAATCTGTCCCAAAATGTCAGAATATTAACACGTTAGAAATGGGCTTGTTGACATGTAATATCACAGCTCGGCAGCTGAGCTTTAATTACATCTGACACTAACTGAACACATCTTACATTGAAGACAGCCGATGTTTAGCTGAGCCTGTGATTCTCACTGCTTACAGAAAAATCTTCAAAGGACATCCAGCACTACATTCAAGCTTTTTGTTGCCTGGATTCATGCTCACTGTGTGAATTTCAGTAGTTTTCATGTTATTTTCATCAGTAAACCATTACTGTAACTGTCAGGGTTAATTTCAGATAGCAGAGTGGAACTTTGAGTTGGGTTACATGACAGAAATATAATGGGTCCATGTACAGTAAAGGTACATGCTACCTGTGCATCATAGTGTATCATTTGTTTAAAATAATGACTTCACGTGAGTTAATGAAACCTTAATTAACAAATCTGGTTAAAAACAGGCTGTTAGCAAAAAAACTCTATGGGTACTAAAAACCTGATTTGTATTTGTTTTCACAGGTAAAGGCATTGAAACACCTCAAGTATACAAGGTAGGAGCCAGTTAAAATACATTTACACTGTCTTTTTCATTGATGCTCATAATGTCACAGCACTGTCGATGTTGTGTATCTACCATTAGGTTGAGACAGAGGAGATAAATGAAACTGACCTTTGTTTTCTGCAGGCTAAAGGAGTGGTGACATTGAAGCTGGGTGCCTTCAAAGCCCCTCGCCATGAAATGAGTGGGCTCGTCCTATCTATGGATTGGCTTCCTGAAAAACCACACAATATAATGGCTATTGGATTCTATGATGGTATGGATTGATTTCTTGCAGATGTTCTTGATTAACTAGTTGTCTGTTTGAGAGAATAAACAAAGGAGCAGTACAGAGCAGATCCGATTCAAGTATGAGTCAATATCATGGATGAAAGAACTATTTTGAGCCAGTATTCTCACTTTTTGCATTGTCTTGTTCTCTCCTCCGCTCTCTCTCCAGGTGTAGTAGGTCTTTGGGATCTGACAACGAAGTCTGTGCTGTTGCGTGTGAGAGACTCAGACAGGTCGCTGAGTCTGCTGCCCTACAGATGCATCCTTGCTCACAACAATGGAGTCCGGTCCCTGGCCTTCTGTCCTGCCTCCAGGTGAGCAAAATATCAAAACTCTTTGTCCCTTCATGATTTTTTCTGGATCAAAATAAAATACTGTGACTTCAAAATCAAGATTTGAATCTGTCTCACCTCTATGCCGTATGCATAATATTGAATTTTGATGGATGAACAGTTTATGCTTATGAGGACAAGAGGGTGGAGTATTGAAGTTATCAGGTGACATGCATGCTTAAAAACTATATCCAAGAATAAACTATTGAAGTTACAAGTTACACCCTGGACAGGCTACCAGTCTATCACAGAGTTAATTCATGGAGACAGACAGCTGTTCACACCTACAGTAAATTTATATTTACCAGTTAACCTAACAAACCCGTCTTTGGACTGTGGGAGGAAATTAGAGTAATCAAAGGAAAAGACAGGCAAATACAGAGGCAACATGCAGACTCCAAACAGAAAGGGTCCAGCTGGCCAGTGGATTTGAACCTAGGACCTTCGTGCTGTGAGGTGACCATCTCCCACGCCAAATATACATAATGCACCAAAAGGCTCCAGCAGCACAAACATGGTAGACAAATCCAGCGCATGTCAAGATAGCTGCCAGTCAAAGTAAACACACGTCTAACTTTAAGTCTTGCCTGTATCCAGTTGGACAAGTTATTTAGAAAAGCTGTACTTTTACTGTAAAAGGAGAAATTATCTCTGAAGGCTAAAAAAACATTATTTTAGACTGGGCTGTAAATTTGAATGCTATAAACGGGAGTCTGTGGGAACTGGAAGCAGCGTCACGTGGCAAGGGACTGCAGTGTTTTAGCACCTTCACATTGGCCTTATTTTTCAGCTCTGAAGGTTACTGCTTGTGTAACAGTACAATGGAATTTCAAAGGTTGTCACAAGAAAATGTCAGAAACCTCAGTAAAACGTAAAGATGGGATCACTGGGTGACTGCAGTATTTTCTTTGCATCTTTATTTCATCAGTTTTTCCTTCATCTATTTTACGCTGGTAGTTGTTATTCGCAGCCAATTAAAAAGGCGATTTGTTGGCGTCTCTGGTACTCGGAGCTAATGGCAAGACAATACATTTTGAATGCACAGAGTTAAGCAGTAGAGCCCTCCCTCTATTGCATTCAGGCACTAATTCAGAATTTAGGGTACAAGGCCGGGCAAGCAGCCACGTCCTTATCACCACTCAGACAAGGCAACCTGACTTAGCTCTATGCAAGTCAACATGCACTGACCTTCAGGTTGCAGCCTTGCTGAGCTCTCACGGCCGTTAAGGGTGATTTTCCATTCGTATCTAAAGTTCACTCTCTCTGCTTGGAATATTTAACTGACTCAAAAACTTCAAAAGTGTTTATAGAGGACATTTTGTTCTGTTTTTTTGTGTCACCAATATGTATTCTTCATATTTTATAACAAATTAACACCCAGAAATAGACAAGCTACAGGTATGCAACTGCCTTTTTGAAAGGTATGTAAAGTTACATAAATCTGATGCTTGAATGTTTACAGTTTTTAGATGATAATGGGCTTATGTTAGAATACTTCATGTGGATTTTAAGAATTAGGTATGTTTGATTTCTTAGTTTCTGACTTTTATCTATCTTTAACATGTTAATTGAGACCTGTGATATCTGAAGGATTGCACTGTGTAAGCTGGATCTTCTTGTAGTATGTATACCCACATAATCACTCAACAAAATTAACTGAAGTGCAGGTGGAAATAATTCAGATGAACTGCTCGCAACTTTCTTGATGTGAGTAAACTTTAAATGCTCGATACAGAAGTGAAAACGGGATGGCCAATTTAAAAAATAATAAAATGTCATAGCTAAGAATTTTAACTGTAACCCCATTAGGGACTGTGTCAGCCTCCTGAAATCATTTTTCTGTGCTCTGTTAGTCAGCTGATGTATGTGCAGATAGGAGTGAGCTGGAGAGGTTATTGAAATCACCTGTGTCTAATACGAGTATTCACAGATATGCACTGCAAGTCAGTATCGGGGGTAAAGCAGAAGTGGCTTTTCATTAAAGATATTTCCAGAATGTCTTTTTTTTTTCCACTAAAAAGGTCAGTGTGAGTGCATCAGCATCATCTCCTTCTAAACCCCATCCAGCCCTGCCGACTCACCTGAAGCATGATTAATATGGCTTATATTGTGGCGTGATGTAAAAGCTTTCACAGAGGATTTTCTGCCTTGTCATGGGTTTTGCTTTTTGAAGAACTGCTGAAAAACATTTTTTAGAACATTTTGTAAATGTGTATTAAACCTCAGATCAGAATTTGAGATGATGGTAACAATGGTTTCAAACACATGGTTGCTGTCCTGCTAAAGCCCATTTTGTGGGGCTGTGACCTCTTAAAACAAACTAATGACCCATTTTAGTCGACACTGCTTTAAAACAGCTGGCAAATACAAGTAGTCAGATGTAATGATTGAGGTAATTAATATTTCCATTAAAACTACCACTGCAGCCTTCATTTGAACAGATGTGAACCTAATTTGATAGCAGTCAGTTTTCCTCCACTTTTTAAACTATTTTCTTCATTTCTGAACCACAGATTTTAGTTTTCTCTAAAGGTAAAACTAAAGTTGGATTAAAGGAGAATAAATGATCAAGATTAATCCTGCAGAGAGAGAAAAAGCTCCTGGCTGCCAGCAGAGAGACTCTGAGGATGCGTATCTTGTCTGGATCACTGCTTTTTAATTACACAGTCATGTTGAAAAAGATCAAATCTCTCCTCTCTTTGTCCCTGCTCTGTTTTTTAACACCTTTGTCTTTTCTTTTTCTTGCACTGCAGTCTTTTTTTTCTCCTTTGTCTCCACTCATCACATTCATAAAGCATTTTTTTTTCTTACAAAAGAAATCTGACTGTATTGATTGTTCTGCCTTCATTTGTTTTATGGCAGGCGCCGCTGTCAGATTTGATCAATGTAAAGAGAATAATGACTTTCACTTCAAGCACTGCATCACATTTAAATCCCTGTGTTCAGCCATTTTTATATTTTCCACTAACAGAACATCCTGGTTTGTTTTCCCATCATCAACATGTCTTTAACTTTTCATCTGTTTTTTGTCTTTTAGATACCTGTTGGTGACGGCAGGCGACGACCGCTTCGTGAAGACATGGGATCTGAGGAGGCTCTACGATCCCATCACGGTTCAGAAACGCTGTCTGGCCAATGAAATCAACTGGCCACTGAATGCACCGGGGGTTTTGATGGCCCAGGACAACGGCATCGTGGTGTAAGAAAGCTTGTCTCTATTTCTTTGTTACTAGGCTGTCTAGTCACAAGTTTATCAATACAGTGCTATATGTATTTAATCATGCTCAGAAAAGAGACAGTATGTTGAAGCAGTGTACTCCACGGTGAACCAAAGCCAAGTCACTGACCTCTGTCTTTGTTAGGGACACATTAGCATTTACACTAGAGAACATCAGTGATCAGACACACCCCAGAATCTCTTTGGGAAAGGATTTGAGAAATCAGATCAAAATGTGTCTCAGTCATCACTGTTCAATTGGGATCTAAATTCCTAAGATGCACTTTAAAATAAAAAGAATACAAAAGTACTGGGAAAGGAATTCTTTGTCAGCTAATGGAAACAAACATTGTCACGAGAAGAACCAGGACAATCGCTGATAATGAAACTAATAGCAATTCTTTCTCTTGAATGAAAACATCAGAGTTCATTTTCTCCCCCTTCAGCTTCTTCACAATCGCTTCCTCTAATTCAGAAGAAATCTAAAGAGTAGGACCCACAGCTGCTGGCACATCCCTCGGGTACTCAGCCTCTCCTGAGAGTTTCACCTGATTAGCAAGAGTGTGGGAGCTGGTTTGGTGCTGGTTTCATGTATGCTCTTTTAGCTCATGGGGCTAACTGTGTCAGCTCTAACCTAAAAGTCACCACATGAAACTTGGAAAGAAGTCTTTCCACTGTATCAGTTTCCTAACTACACTTCATTTGGCATACTTGCTTATGCTTTTTTATTGATATGTCCCAAAAAGTTAAAGTGTGGAAAACAACCAGCACATTCCAAAGATTATGAACTTCAGGTTACAGCTTTGTAAATTCTGTAGTAGAAATAGTCTGGAAGATGAACAGAGTGGCTACATTTAGCAATGAAAACAAAAATTCAGCATCAAAGGTAATATCATAGCTCATCCTTACTTTTCGGAGTGATTCAAACTCCAAAGGTAGTGGAGCTTACACTAGCCATAATGCAACCTTCCTGCCTGCTAAATGGCAGAAACTCCACATCTTTCTTTCTTTCTTTCTTTTTTAAATTTAGGAAAGGTTCACAAGGAGTCCATTACATCGACCATCACATGCGCTCGCTCTTTGCAATTCCCCGGTCCGGCACTGTGTGGGTGAGTGTAACTGTCGTAATCTTCCATCCTTCAGTCATCAGCATCCCATAATTCAGTCACAGAGCACAAAATAAATTAGCTTTGAACTTCAGGAAACCCTTAAATCAAGGGCACGACAGTCATTTTTGAGACAATGAACAAAGTTTGAGGAAGTTAATATTATTCGATATATATGGATAAAGGGTAGTTTTTGTGTATTTGTGCCACTGAAATGCTTCAGGAAGTTAAGGCCAACCAGACTTTAGGAGCATAAAGGTATTCATTAACAGTGTGGTGTTAAATAGCTTAGGCCAGGCGTAGAGCGAGGTGGCATTGAGCAATAGGATAGGCATAGGATGTGTCAGTTGTGGATTCAAAACAGTATTTCATCATTTTGTTTATGATGAGGAAAATAAAGATTGCTACCTTCCTTTACCCTTTCTAATCCTTGAAAACCTCCTTTTGTTGCAGTGTTTTGGGTTTAATTGTGTGGGAGTGGAAAAAACTGCTGGAACTGATACATTTGAGGCTAGTTGTGCTTCTGTAATTAGTCTCATTACTCAAACTATCCCTGAGTGTCTGAAATTTGCTCTAAGTTACTGAGAGAAACTTTTTTCCCTCAGCAGTGCTGTGTAATTTAATATTTCATTTTTTATGCATTCCTGCAGTCTCTGTCATACACCGAGTGGATTAACAGTCTGGTGACCGCAGACAGCCTCGGTGAGGTGATTTTCTCTCTGTTACCTCAGATCAGCTACGTTGCTCCTTACATCAAACGCACAATAGAGAGACGATTTGTAAGTTTACTTTTCCTCCCTTCGTTTGTTTTTATCGCTCTTTATTTTTCCCCATGTTTACTTCAAAATAATCATTTTACATTATATCAGATGTCATATAAAATTGGTAGTGTTCATAGAAAATAAGACAAAGAACATGAATTGAATAGATAGTGTGGCCAGTTGCAGTGACAGAATTGCTCAGATTTAGTGACAAGCTAACGGTCCGTTTTATTAACCTGTTCCCTTCAGCCCATCTACTTCACATCTATGGTGCCTTATGATGCAACTGAAGAAGAAAAGCAAGAGATGGGAGGAGAGGAAGAGGAAAGAAACGCTGTTGAGGAGCAGCAGGGAGGAGAGACAGAAGAAGCAGATGCTGCACAGGAAGCAGGAACTGACAACAACAGTGAAGGAGGAAGAGTTGGACGAAAATGTCCTCCCCTGAGATTCCAGACCTACAAAGAGGCTGCAAAGAAATACTGCCTCCATTATACAGATTTTGATTTTGTGGGTTAAATTTTATCTTCATTTGCTTTCATTGTTTATTATTAAACAGGTATTTATTTAAAAAAAAGTAAGAAATGTTCAAGTAATATATGTAGAGCAAAGACAAACCGGAGAAAAAGGCTATAGTAGAATAGAGAACGAAATAAGAGGACGACCACACTGACACTGTAATAATCATTCATTCTGACTTTCAGCGGACCACTGCAGGAAGCGAGAGGCGAGCTGTGTGGAAACGCATGAAAGACACAGAAGTGAAGGCCAAGATCATCCTGGATGACATGCCTTTGTCTGCTCTATATAAGGTATCTGAAACACACACACACTCACACACAGGGCGGGTATCATCAGATTCCGGCTGTAGTGCAACACAAAGAGGAAAAGCAGGAAAAGATAAACAGTACAATGAGAGGAAATGGAGGTGAGATCTGTAAGAATAGCCTCTTCCTCCTCCCTCTTCTGCCTCCTCCTCTGATGGGCAGCTATAAAGACGGGCTGAATGTAATGATGTGTAAAATGAGAAAAATGTCACCCTCAGTGGAAGGAGGGAGGTGGAGATGGAAAGCAGTCATTTGAGGATTTGATGTGTTTAATTTTAAGAGAGGCAGAGTGGAGGGTGTCGCTGTGCCCTCTGGGATGAAATGATGGACCGACACTTCTTGGGACAGGCTCCAAAACAAAACACCAGGAGAGGTTTTTGACTGGCTCTTTGTCTGAGGGGGATAAATGGATTAGAAAGAGGAGGATGGTGACTCGGGAAGGGGAAGGGAAAAAATGAAGGGAGACGCACACCAGGAGGATTTATAGTGATGAAGAGTGGGATGGATAAGCTTCTGTAAAGAAAAGCAGGAGGTGGTGATGGCTCAGAGCTACAGCTGCATCATTCACTGTGGACAGAGAAAACAAGAAATTAGCCTATAAATAAAACTGTTGTTGCCTTATAAGAACACAACAAAAGCTGTTGGTATTAAATATGGAGTCCCTCAGGGATCCACACTTGGTCCTCTGCTGTTCTGCCCGTAAATAATGCCAATATCTATTCAATTACTGGTTTAAGAGCACAGACGAGAAATATTTTCATCTGTCTTTTCTCATTTCTTCAGGTTCGTTTCAACCCGAACCTGAGCTGCCACGACTGGGTTGCATCCGGGGGTCAGACTGGACTGGTTAGATTTAACTGTATAAGGGCTCTGATGAACTCTCATCTGAAGAAGATGATTGGTGAGAGTCAGGCCCAGTTCAACGCTCTGTACTCGCCGCAAGACCAAAGTGAGCCCAGCCAAGCGGTGACAGAGCAGCTATAGCAGGAGTTTAACTTCGCTACGGTGGATTGTACTCCCTCAAGAGACAGTGAAAAAAGTGACCTCTAAAACACGCAGCTGTGAAAAATGAAAATATGTATGAATATTATCTTTTTATTCTTATACATTTGTATATGTTGAAAATCAGTCAATGAAAACTAATGAGATTTAGCCATGAAGGTACTTCAGGTTAAATTGGTCCAGGTTTTGAAACATCTAGACATGGCTAGATATATCCAGACTGTCTGAATGTCACTCCGTAAATAATGAAGTTCAATTTTAAATTGACGTTATGCAAACTAACAGAAGTAAAACTCTCTCATGACCAGTTTAGGGACTTTCCTTTTTTCTCCGGTCATCATTCACCCTGAGAAACGGAAGCAAGACTTTCTCTCTGTAAGCCAAACCCAACCAGAATCTGTTGAATTCAAAGCCATTTGATTTTCCTGGCACTTAAATGTTTCCGTGTTTTCCATTTTCTTCTTATCAAATTATAATAAAAGTCCTAATAGTGACAGTTCTGTTCTCTACATCAGAAAAACTGCAGCAGTTGACAGTCAAGTGCCTTTCGTAGCCCTCACTCACACAGGCCTAGAGACCATTTCAGTGACTCCCTGGCAACCACATGTTGCTAGGAAAATGTGTATCCCCCACCTGGTTGGAGAGTGGTTGCTTGCACATGAATTTGGTTGGAAAGAGGAATACGGTGCTGCAACAAAAACCTTCTTGTGTTTGATTTGGTCTCTTTGATCGCGTTACAACAGTTGCCCAAATTGTCTGCAAACACTTGCAAAATGCTCTCCGAGCGACAGTAAAAAACTAAAAAGCGCGACACATGGAGAATGCTCACCTTCAAAGTAAAAGTTTGACCTTTTGCAGTAAAGCACAACTTTTTCGTTGAAGGCAGATGTTCTCTTTGACGGCGAGCTGAAAGACGTTTAAAACGTTATTTTTTTTTAAAAGTGAGGATGGCGTTGTTTTCCAAAGAATTGGTGCATCATGCCAAGGGAGACGATTTCTTAGGCTTACTAGCAAGAGTGTTCAGAAACTTCATGAGTAATTTCATTAAATAAACCCACTGGTGTTTGTAATGTTTCCAGACTTTATCACACGTTATTTAATTTATGAATTTGTTTTTAGAGAGGGTTTTTTTTTTTGTGCATTCCCTCATTTTGTTATCACCCTCTCACATTATCGATAGCAGGCTGGGAGCTAATTTTGGCTGCGTTTTGTTTGTTCGAACAACTCAGGCTCTAATTAGGGAAAATACTTGAATTTTTGTATCTACAGGATGTAACACTTAGAAATCTTAAATCTTTTTCTGTTTTTGAGCTTTTTGTTACCTGGTGTACATTTTCCTGTTGTTGTTTTTCTCCAACTTAATTTATTTTTAACTGTCTACAAGAAAATAATAGTGAGGTGTAATCAATTACAGGCATCACTCTTTTTTAAAAGACACATTTCCCTCTGAGTTAAATTAGGGGTTTTAAAATGTGCTTCATTTTTCGATTATTTACAAATTTTAGTGACAATTTCACAATAATATTTCATTATAGTGTCGTCAGGTGTGGCCATATTTCATTACTGACAACATTATATTTAACTTATTCATAAAAGCATCCAAATGTCCTTCTCCTTGCTCGCTTTTGCTATTTTTGAAATGTTACATATAATAAATTTTATAATAAAGCAAGACCTTGGCTCCTACTTTAACTGTTCCTCTGTTGTATGCAATGTTTCTAATATAATCCAGCCTCTCTCCATCATCAGCAGTCTTTTATTTCACTTTACAAAAACTGTTGCCACACATAAAAATGAAATGTCAAACAACACACATGTGGCAAGTGGATCGTATGTGACATCACAACACACAGACAAATTTTTGGGAACCACTTTTTGTACAACGAAGATAAATGTATTTACACATGTACACACAAAATCACATTATTTGACATATTTACAACAGTTACACAAATTTTATTTGTCACAAAGTCAACAGCACAATAACAGAGCATTCTCAGACATTAGATGTTCAGAGTGAACAAACAGGAACTGTTTTGGTTTTTTTTCCTGAAATGAAATGAACTTTATAAAGCTTCAATTTTAACAGTAGAGCCCGTATAGGAGAACTGCATGTATATCAAAACCAGTGCAGTAAAATGCATTGGTCTTTATTATATTTGCTTTGTTTTAACCTAAAATCTGTACTTGTTGGGTCCTTTATATATTCTCATTTTGTAATTTCTAAAAGGAAAAAAATATATAGGATCTCTAAAAAATGGTGAAAATATAGAATTTTAGAGAAGATTTTATTCTTTGATTAAACCTCCACATGGCGCGTCTTTATATTCTGACTGGCAGTTGAACAAGAAACTTCTTACATGATATTGAATAACAGCTAACAACCATGCAAGCTTTTGGATCAGAATGGACGTGAATTCGGCAATTTCAATGCATAATTGTCCTTTCATTAAAAGCAACAATCAACATCAACACTTGATAGCAGCTGGGAAGCATTACAGGCATGTTGGCGGACTCATTGGCTTTTTTATGGGTGTAAAATAAGTTTTTTTTTTTATTCTGTTTTCTCAACCTGAAAGAAAATACAAACTAAATCTGAAATCTCCATAAAACATGCTGTGGATATTTGTGGATCTAAGACAGTGAATTCTTATAATGTTGATGATACCCAGCCCCACCATCACCTCAAAATGTTTTAGAATGAAACAACCAGAGAGCAAGTCCCAAGACGATGCCCTCTAAAATTTCCAGTTTGGTCATAAAATTGCTTTTCCTCTCATGCCAAAGGAGGGAGGCACTTAATAGATAATCACCATAATCATGTTGTTCTAAGACTTAATTTACATATTCATTGTCCCCAGAGGATCAGATCTAATAGAAAAAAAAGAAAAATTATGGTGAATTTACAGGGGGGGGGGGTTCCTCTGCATTCATTCTCTGATTGTTTTTAGTTAAAGTACACTATATGAACAAATGTACTGGACCACACCTCTTAATCTTTAAATAGAGGTGTTTTCAGTCCTATTGCCACAAGCGTATCACATCAAGCATCTAGCCATACTGCCTTTGTAAACATTTGTGAAAGAATGGGTCACTCTAAAGAGCGCAATGAATTTGAACACAGTACAGTGATAGGACGCCACCACTGCAACAAGTTATTTCATGACATTTCTCCCTCCTAGATATTATATGATCAACAGCAAGTGGTGCTATTGGTAATTGGAAGCATTTAACTGCGTGTCAGAGACTGCATGTGATGGCTTTCCATGGCCGAACCTCTCCTGTAGGTGTGGTGTGTAGGTGTCCCTGTACTTTTGTCCATATAGTTTTTCTCGTCTTTATATTTCGCTGTAGTTGACTGACTGACAGTCACTTTAAACAGACTGTGGACCCTGGACTAATCTAATCTGGGCTTCTTGGTCTATGTTCAGTAATCTGTCCACAATTCTGGTGAAAATTACCAAAATTTTAAGGTCTCTAGACCCAATCTCTTATTTGGAATGTATTTTGTATTTCTCCTACCTATTTGGGATCGGTTAGATCTGATAAGTACAAAAAATAAGCATTGCCCTCTTCTGTGGTCAAAATCAAAGCAAAACAAAAATATCACAGATTTGTGTCAGATATGCATAAAGTCATAGCCCAGTTCATAAAAAAGTAACAGGAAGCTGATGCTTCATGACTTGCAAAACATGGATGGATGGATGGAGAGCAGATGGATTGATGAAAGCCCAGGAAATGGAGAAACATACAGTAGATGGATGTCTGCAGGAAGAATGAGAGAGAGATGAGATAGATGACAGCAGCTGAAACTAATCGTCCGGCTACAGAACTAAATCATTTTTGCCCTCAGACCCAAATGTCCACTCAGATCTGACAGTGGAGGTAGGTGAATGCTTTTTCAGTCTGACACTTTCCATTCATTTTCCTTCTGCTCAATCCATATCGATACTCTGCCCAGCATTATATAAACAGCTCTGAGCTACACGTGCAAGACAGATTTGATCGTGTCTGTTTTTAAAGGTTGTTTTGGAAACCTAATAGTGATTCTGAAACTCTTGTTGTCAAAGGGCTTATCAGTTATGAGAAGGAACATGTTTCCCTTTGTTTGGTGAAACATGAATACGTCTTTATGTGTTTTTATAAGAATAATTATTTTTCTCTCCCCTGATTGCAAAAGAAATAAAATCCTTGACACTTGCATTCTTCCGCTTTCGAGGAGTGATGGAACTTATATGTGAGTTTATTACCGAAGAGCTGCACACATTTCGCATGTGACACATTTAGTGCCGCATGCGGCCAACGTTTCCCTTTAAGGATGAACATTGTTCTTAAACAAGTTCATTGTCATGTCCTTTCCTGTTTGTGTCTCATGATGTCACTGTGGTCTTTAGTAACAGCTCAATGTGGTCTTTGGTGACCAAGAGTACAGACAAAATTAAAAGATTTTTAAAGAGTTATTGTTATTCTTACTCATAAGAGAGCATGTTACAGGTACTTGAAATATGTGCACAAAGAAATGTTAGAAATCAATCATCAGTGAGCTTTTTAACACTTTAAAAAATATTTTATGCTTGCAAGCCTTGCATAGAGATGACTGTACACTATAGTGTGTCCGGTAGAGCTGATACAACAGACATCCATGTGTCCCTAGTAGAATTTTATCAGGTGCTCCATATTAACATCTGCAGCAGATGATATAGCTTGTGCCTCTTATGTATTACTTTATGTTCTTATTACAGAGTAAAGCTGATGTTCATAAATTAATGGGAAACCTTTTAAAAGCCCAGAAGGTAATTTAAAAATTACATTGAGCAAACATCTACACAGATGCTTTTAATCACGTCAACAAAATCAATCCCCGTGGTGCTTTAAAAGGGTTTTTAATTATTCGTAGCACTTTAAAGAAGACTTTGAGGAGACACTAATTTCACAGTTGATTGAATTAAAGTGTTTGAGTGTTTCAGCATCTTTTTAAAAGAAGAAGGGATTTTACTACAATTACTGCCTTTCAATTGTAGAATACAACTGTAAAAAAAATATTTGCAAAATTAAAAACTTGTAATTCATCGCCCTTCATTTGCATGGCTTAATTTTTTATCATTTAAAATGAGAAAGAAAGTTGTATTATTCAACAAGTGGCTGAAAAAAACAAAAAGATTTTCAGAAAATTCCTCAGATTTTTTTTAAAAATGTTGTTCAAATGTCAAATGGGCATCCTTCCTTCTTACCAGCAGAGGGCGACTCCTTGAGTTTCAATGAAGCTTCTGGTTGTACAGAACTCAGTAGAAGAAAGAAGCTTCACCTCTCTTAATTTAAACACTTTCTTTGGATGTCTATTGTCTCATTATCGAGTAACACTTCTTACGTAATGCAACATAATATTAATTTTGTAAACTGTGCTAATTATTAGGTTCACAAAGGAAGGATTTACCCTACTGTAGGAATAGCGATAAGCCTAATCACTGTATGTGCTCATTTATTTGGCAGTGTTTTCTGTCTCCTTCCATTAAGCTTGAAATGAAACACTGTTGAGGTGCAAGTAAAATAGATTTTTTTTTTAAAGAAACAAGAAAAACTTAATAACAAGTGACATTAATAAATAATATCACTGTATCTTTAGGGTGTTTTAATACAGAATTTACAGTAAAGTATAACCCAGAATTTCTGGACTTTAGCTGGTATGACTGTGGAAAAATTACTATTATTGATTATTTCTATGGATCACTTATATCCATTTCAACCTAATGAGCTTGTGTACAGCTATTTCCACCAAAAAAAAAAAAAAAAAAAACAAAAAAAAAAAAAAAAAACCCAAAAAAACCAAAAGGGTACTTGTGCCCAAAAGTGAGCACCATCTCTACACCACAAAACTTCTCACCCCAAAGATGGACATCTGTCATTATGAAGGGGCTACCACAAAAAGTTATTTCCATGATAAGTACTTGAGTTTCTGCCAGTAACTTTACAGATAATTGGTGGGCTGATTCTCAAAAGGCACCAAGGTAGAACAGAGCAGAACTGGCACCATATTAGTGGAAATAAGATATTAGTGGTCCTTATATAAATAGTATGTGACGTGATCAGTGTTTTGTTGAGGAAATTAATTAGAAGAGGTCAGATTTTTGGTAAAAGATCTTTTTTTCACGGCCCTACTTTCCTTTATTCTTGAAAAATTTCCTTACAAGCTAGCACCAACAACCCCGAGGACAGTTTCACCCTGATGGTTCTTGTGAAATTGTCCCAGTTTTTGATGGAAGAAAAAAAAAAAAAGCATGCCACCCCTTTTTGAAGGACTTTGAATTACATGTTTGCGTGGAGCTTTGGCATCAGGACTCTACTATAAGCACAAGGATGATTTCACTGTCAAATCTTTTAAAACTTAATGGGCAAAACAACCAAAAAACTCTTTCCTTGAAGGGAAGCTGCTCTGTGAATACATCCCTCACGAGACCAGACCACCGGGAGAGAATGACAGTGTGTCTGAGCCGTCCATGTCCTGCTGGGTCCAGTCCACTTTGGTTGTTTATCAGTCACTGGGGTCCTGGCAGTGGGAGCAGTAGCTCATGTCTTCAGAGTAGAGCTCTACCTGGATGGTGATGCTGTAGAAACCAAACTTGGTGTGGAGTAGGTCAGTGGCCTCCTGCAGCACAGACTGGGGGTCAGTGCCCTCTTCTGATGGTGAAACGAGAAGGTAAAAATCAACAGAGCGAGTCTGGTTTACTCTACTGTGGTGTGTTAGGGGTGTAACACAGAAATCCACAATTTCATATAACAGTTTTTTCTTCCCATATCGGAATATGCCGGCTAATGCTCATCAGCCATGTGGAGCTTTAATTGTCTGGCTAAAGTATGCTAGCCTAATGACAACGCACAGTGTTTATTTTTTCTAATCATGACCAAATGATCGTGCTCTTTTATAAAGTCTCCCTCCCACCTTTTTAGTTCTTTATACTGATCTCCTCTTTATCAGCTTTTACTGAATTCTTCTGCCACGTCTTGTTGTCTCTTTAATTTTAAACCCTGCCTACCTGGAAAGTTTGTAGAACTGTATTCTTAGACATTTTTTTTTAATTTCCTGTAGTTTGGAATCTGTAGATCAGTGTGTTACTTTACCTATGGCCAGGTGAACAGAAACCAGCGCCTGGCCCAGAGTCAGAGCCCAGAGGTGCAGGCAGTGCATGGACTTCACAGCTTTCACAGACAGCAGCACCTCCTTCACCGAGTTAAACTCGATTCCTTTAGGCGACCCTGAAAAACAACGGGCCATGAATTAACACACACCAAGTTAATAGTACGTCTGTGAATGTGTGGCTCACATGCAAACAGTCTGCTTCAGATGGTTTACACAGAGACTTTGTCTAGCTGGTTTTGACCTGGTATACAGAGCAATATTATTCCTTGATAAGCACACAGTAATATATTTTATTTTACTGATCTACAGGTTGAAAAGAAGTCAAATTTGACTAAGATCATGACTAGTTATAGTTAACTAAAACTAGTCACTAAAACTAGAAACAATGTGCAGGAGGAGGCATTCCTGAACATGAGACTGGGGTAGTTGCATGACTGCCTTCAAAATGTGTTTTAGTACTACAATATCTATTCTGAACATCTTAAAACACTAAAACTAACACTGAAAATAAAAATAATTAGGCTAAAATTGGGCATTTCAAACTATATAAACAGACAAATCTACAATGGAAATAAACTGGAGGTAAATTCAACCAAAAAAGAAATATAAATGCAAACTAATCATAAATACAAGTATTAAAACTCTGATGTATGTATACAGTATTACATCAAATACATTGCTCTCATGCACATTATCATTTTGCTCATTGACACCAAACTGTGAGCTTCTTTTCAAAGATGCCCAGGAGTTACTTTGGGTCATCTTGTGAAAGTTCAATGACGTACAGAGACTTGGGTGATCATAACATCTCAGGGCATCCCCAGGACGTGACCATCTGTCCTCCCGCTCTTTGTCCTGCATGAACTTCAAAGTGCTAGGAAAACCACAGACGTGTTTCTCTGCTGTTTTATACAAACATGCCATGTGGAGCTTGGGGACATACATATCTGAAGCCGTGAATACTTCAATTAGGCTCCAAATATGTTGTTTTTTGCACTTCCACGTGACATAACTGCCCTTTGCAACATGTTATGCTGACCTTTTCATACCAGGTCAAAGCCAGACAGCTGGATCCTAGCTGCAGGCATCATGATCAAAAATATCAAATAAGCTCATTTTAAAGCAATATTCAACCTTTCTCAAAAGAGTTTTTTCTAATAAACAGCATAAACGGATGCAGGGTAGCTGCTTGCTTATTTCTGATCATCATGCTAATACAAGCTGCTCACTTTAACAACAGTGTTACTGAACTTTATAGGTATTGGTAGGCTTGCTGTTTCTCCCTTTTCCATTCTTATATCAAGCTGAGACACAGAATTTATAGCTTAAAGGGTCAGGAACTAAAAATCAGATTTATGTTTGTTGGATTTTGTATTTTTTTGGGGTTTTTTGGCTTGTATTCCTGTTTATCATCTAGTTTTAGAGATATCATACACCTGGGTTCTCTTGACTATAGCAAAGGTAGTTTGTGGTGTTTAATGCAACAAAAATATAATTAGAAAAACTGGACACCAGTGTATTTTTCCACCAATTGTGATAGCTTTACAAAAACATTTTTAAAAATTAAATTAAATCTACCAATTTAGTTTTCAGCTGTTTCACTGGGAACTGTGGGTTTTTTTTCCTTTCTACTAAACTATATTTGCTAACCAAAGGAAGCATGCAGCTGAAATTACAGCAAGGGAGCTGCCATTAATCATTACATTCTGCTGTTAGCCTGAGCTTCTTGTCATGGGCAGATGCACAGTTTCTTCTGCACAGTAAGGCCTCGATTATACTCTGCTGCACATACACGAACAGCTGGAGACGCCATGGCTGAGCAGTCCTTCATGCTATACTTCTTTGAAGTCTGCCACCTGGGTTGCATGCATGCTTGGTGCATTGTAATGTAAAGTCTCTGCAGCTGAGTCTGCACTCTCACAAAAAGTAAGCAGACATGCAAACGTCTGTACAGACCCTCAACTTCACCACCTGAAAGAGAAATTTAAGTCACTCTAAGCCAACCCTAGAGGATGGAGACACTTTACATTTCAAACTGAAAGGGTGTGGCAGAAGCTACAGCTTATATAACACCTGCCCCTAAAGCCACAATCAGTATGTAAGGAAAATTGTGAACTACATTCTAAACCTCACATTTAACACAATAAAGGAAGAAAAAGAAATAATAATCACTCATGTCAAATCCAGCTACAGATGAACTCGTTGTATCTCAACCATCTTCACATTAAACATTTATCACAGTATTGAAAAATTTGTTTTTTCTGGATGATCTTTTTAAGAAGTTTCAGTGTGATGCAATTTTTTTTTCTTTTCAGGACAACAACTGGCCTGATTTCATACTGGTCCTAAACTGGATTTATTGGACTGGATTGTATTTGTTATCATTCAGTTTAAAGAACTTCTGGATATTACGGTGTAATTGTCTATTTTATGCTTTGAAACAAATCTTTGAACTTCAGTGTGTTTAATTAAATTATAATAAATAAATAAATAAATAATTAAATATTGGATTTATTGACTTACAACAGGGTTTGTTATCATCATATGGGTTTATTTGAGTAAGTGCATCATAGTTTCTGAAAAGAGTTTGGAGTTTTTCAGATATATGTTTTTCCACTTTGAGCACACAAAGTCAGTGCCCTCCTGCACTCAAGGACAGACAGTTCTACAGCTGATCTCAGAACCCAGTATGTAGATAGATCAGTGGCACAACAAGCAAGAGGAAAAACATATATGTAAATCTGGTGTGAAATACCCCTTTTGCATAATAAAAAAAATACTTTATACTTCATGGGAACTATCAGGTACGGTAATATGATTCCACTATTAAAATATGAAAAAGTGTTTCGAACATAAGAAGCTGTTGATGGTTCACTACCTTCCATGAGTATCCTAAAGACGTCTCTGAGGATGGTGACAGTGGTGCAGAGAACAAAGACAGAAAATAGGAATGTGCAGATGGGGTCTGCTACTTTATACTCGGGCTGAAAGAGACAAAAGAGGTTAAGGACACTATAAAGAGTGAGTAAAAGGGTGTCAGATGGTGATTTCCACAGTCATGAGGCATTAAAGTGCTCCAGGCACAAAAACAGGAACATCTTGCAACACAACAGAAATGCTTGAATCTTTCATCCATAATAAACAAGAAGCCATACGTGGTTTCTTTGTACACATTCAAATATAATTCTCTAATGCTCAGAATACAAATAGCTGTATGTACCTGTAAGCATGTCTTTGTGCTTTTAATATGACTGTTTTATATCATGTAAAATATCTGTTTATCTGACCCGAAAGTAGATGATGGTCGCCGCCACCATGACGCCGACACTCTGCAGCAGGTCTCCCACCACGTGGATGAAGGCAGCACGGACGCTTGTGTTACCGTGACTGCCGAGGAGCGTGTGGGAGTGGCCATGAACGACGGGGCTCTGACCGTCCTCGTCGATCTGGTGGTAACCACTGCCGTGAGCGTGGAAGGTGGTCGAATGGTGGAGGATGTACGCCATGCTATAGAAGGGAAACAAGACAAAGGGTCATCAGTTGTATTTGCATGCCTTGCTTAATGGCACTCGGGAAACAGATGTGCTCTTCTAAGATATGAAGGAATCCTTTATTTTTCTCAATCAGATCCTCCCTTTTGGTTCTTGCATCTGGTCTCATTAGACTGAGATGTCAGTACAGGAAATGCTTAATGCTTCACTATTTAGTGAGTGAGGTCACCATGGCTACAGCCATCTATTAAATACAGTCTATGGTTTTTGTTAGTGAAATATTTGTAATTTTTTTTTCAAATAGTAAAAGTAATAGTAATATTATGTAATGGTATCAATAGCAGCAGCATACATTGAGAGCAAAACTTTCACAAGCGTTAATATACTTTTAAAGGTGTGAAGCACTCACACAATATTGACGATGACAGCACAGCCAGAGGTGACCAGCATGACGTGTCCATCAATCTCATAGTCGTTACGTATGATCCTCTCGATGGCCAAATAGACCAGAGCTCCAGTGACGATCCAGATGGACATGACTGAGATGAATGCCCCGAGGATCTCTGGAGGGAGAAGAAAATCAGGAACCTTTATTATTTTATAGAAGTCATGCAGTTCATCACAGATAATAAGGCAGCCCATCTACTGTATGCTGCTGGTCATATACTTTTAAACTTAAACTGCTTCTTCTGAGCATAAGCTAAGCTGACTTTTTTAATAAGTTCCCTGTCTTATTCAATGCAACTTAATGTTCATCTTGTAAATGATGGTCCCATTAGAGATAAAAAGGCCAATATAGCAGGGTACACCTAAACTGTACACTATATGAGCCTCTCTCTGTATTTCAGTCAGAGTCACTACTTGCTCAAAACATGTGGTTTTAAAATAGCTAAATGTTGGTGAAAATGTTCAGATCAAGGCTTTAAAACAGGAATTCATAAATAATGGGTGACTTCATGGATGCCAAGTCTGTCTTAATAGGTATTTGTAGACAATGACTCTAATTTTCTGTCTCCAAGGATTAAGGTTAAACACAGCACTCTCTAGAATCTGTATCTGGAATCTGTCTGTATAATGTTTCCTTGTGTAAGCCACCACATGAACATCAAAAACCTGACATATAGGAAAAATCCTTTAAATTAATAAAGGGATGAAGACAATATTTTTTCTCAGTATAAAAATGCTCCCAGGAGAAGGTTAGCAGAAGATCCATCCATCCATTTTCTGCCATCTGCATAGGACTGTGTCATGGTACTAGTAGTCTTTGCAGAAATGACCAGACCTCCCTCTCTCCAACCACAGCTTCCAGCTCTTGTGAGGTGGGCACTAAAGTGTTCCCAAGCCAATTGAGAGACATAATCTCTGCAGCCTATCCTGGGTCTACTCCAGGTCCTCATCCCATACTATGCCAGAAACATTTCAGCTAGGAGCTATCCAGGTAGGTGTGTTAGTCAGATAGCCAAACCACCTTAATTGGATCCTTTCAAGGAGGAGAAGCAGCAGCAGACTGGCTGCAACTAGAAATCCTGTCCATAAAAATTATGAACAAAGTTAGTAATAAAGGGGAACCTTTACCAAACTGCAGCACCGCTGGACTCCTGGAGATCTCCCCAAAGAAAGCCAGAGGGACATGTTTAAATGCCTTCTCCAAGTTCATAAAACACAAAAACTGAAGGAAAACCACATCATTCCTCCTGAATCCAAAGTTTATACTGTTTAGATTCTTCTCTCCTGTATCTTGGTGTAGACTGATGAGAGCGATCGCCCGAAGTTAGAAAACAGCCTCCAGTTCCTTTTCTTAAAAAGTGAGACCATCAATCCAGGCTGACAATACTTGCCCCAACTGTCACACAGGGATACGCCAGGGCATGCAATCAGGATAGCCAAACTACATCCTGCGACTCAGGCAAGCTGAGGGTGTGTGGAGTATATTTTACCCATGTGGAGTTTACATGGACAAAACAGAAAATCTACACAAAATTACTCAGGCCCAGGAACTCCTAAAAATGATCAGAAATATAATGAATATATGAAATGTTTGTCTCCAGCATCCAGTCTACATGAAGCTGAATCTGAACTCTTATTATTCTCACCTGATCTGTGCCAACCAAAATTCATCGTTTTGGTGGGCGGTCTGGAGGAGATCCACAAGGAGAAGAGGCTCACCATCATGCTGCCAAAGTCTGTCAGAAGGTGGGCTGCATCAGTCATGATGGCCAGGCTGTGGGCCAGGTAGCCTCCTGTAAATCAGGAGGAAAAATGACACTGGGCAAGACACAAATGATAATATATATGAGCCGTGAGACTGGGTTTATGATATTTTGCTTAAAGATAAGGAAAGACACATAATCCAACTCATGTCACCATTTTTTTGTGGTATTTACATAAATGTTAAATACAATATCCAAACGGAACAAAGAGCAAACAAAGTGTGAAGCTGTATTTATTTTCATTCACATTTAGCTAATAAAAAAGTGAGGTGTGTCATAGCTCGCCAACTGTGAAAGTACCTGCTGGGTAATAACATCTCTTCGAATTGCTTTTAAATACACCCATCTTAGCACTCAGAGGTATATTAAACATGTAATTTAAAGCCTCAGTTGCTTCAGGTAAAAGAGCGATTTTATTCTTTTATAACATTTTAAATATCCGTGCAACCAGCCAGTGAATGTCAGCCACCATTTTATTCTCTTAACAGTAAAAAAGTTACACTATAAAAAGAAAAATGAACCTACACTTTTACAGGGAAATAAAGGAGTTCCTCAATAGTTCACCACTGAAGCATTTCTTCCTATGCTGCTTATAATGATGTTAACGTCTGCATGATCACTTGTCTGCATGATCACTTGTCTGCATGATTTTTTTGCTCCCATCAAAAGTGATAATTTGGTCAAATGTAATAGCTTCTTATCCTTTATAAGTGCTTATAACCGTCTTCCTGTCATAAGTACTGTGTCCCACACAAATCTCCACACTTTGTGGTGTGTGAATATCAAGTGTGAGGAAGTTTATTTATGTCCAAATGGTTGAGAAGGCACAAAATAAATTAGGTCACCTTTCAAGTTGCTTTCTTTTTCTTCATTTCTTTTTTTGGTGCTTCTTACCTATGACCTCGCCAATCATGAAGACGAGGCAGACTGCTGAAGCGATGTAGAGTTTCTTCTTGGCCAGGAGCTTGTCCACGCTCTCCTCGCATGCCAACGCTTTGGGGCCGTGGCAGTGAGTGCTGACGGGTCGTTTCAGCTCGATGGCCCCGGACATACCTCCATTCTTTAAAGGGAAGTCTGGATAATGTTCTTTGGAGTCCGGAAAGGAGCTGCGGGGGGGCGGCCAGAAAATAAACAGTAGTATATTTTCACAGGTTCAACGAGTGAGCTTGCCATGAAGGATCCCATTATTGTTTAGCTGCTCCTGATCAAACGATGTGACCTTAAGCTGTTCCTCCTGAAGACCCTACCTATGATGCACAGAGTTGCCATTATAATCTTACACCTGCAGTATTCTTTTGTTGCTCTAGCTTTCAGTACCACATTTAAACATACTTGGTTAAATCACCTGTATTGGGTTTTTTTTTAGATAATGAATGAACAGAGTGTTGTTTCACTTATTTGTGTGGGGGTTTTTTGCTTTAAATATTTATGCATTTGTTTATTGTAAAGGTTTTATGTGACCTTCCATGGGAAAGATGGAAATTAGCAATTTTGGCATGTTTACATCTCACATTTTTTGTGTAATGGTGTCAGTAACCTGCACTATTAAATAAATAATAAATATAAAATAATAAATATGAGTGTTGTCACAGAGACAGTTCCCAGTTCAAGCCCTAACTGAGGCCTTTCTGTGTGGAGTTTGCATGTTGTCCCTGTGTCTGCATTTCCTCCCACAGTTCAAAGACATGCATGCTGGGTTATCTGGCAATTCTACACTGATCATAGATGAGAGATAGATAACGTGTGTTAGAACGCTCAGTTTTAATGCATTGTTAAATGAGGTCAGTGAGACTGGAAAAGGACTACTATATACAGTATAAATAATATAAATCATGCTGGCAGTTCAGACAGAAAGCATAATTGAAGATGTGAGCTAGTCTGCAGTCTGTGATCGGTGCATTTAAGGATAAATCTACTTATTAAGAAAAAAATATATTTTTGTATCTTTTGACCAACATGTCTGTTAAAACAAAGTAATATCAGTCTTAGTAATACCTCATGTCTGATCTCATGGAGGCCTGCTTTTTGTCCATCCTTGTAACAGCAGCATAGCTGAGGTGTTTTAGGTGTTGAGTGAACTGATTTTTTTAGCTAATGTTACAGCACAGCAGATAATCTTTTGATAGAGTCCCAATGGTTTACAAAGTGGAAACCCGACAAAGTGCATTGCAGTCAGTGTTCACTTAAGTGGAAGAATGGTGCGATGGTTCGTTCGATGAAGAACCCATTAAAATCGATTCATGTTGACAGTGAAGGAGGGTGAACAGACTGCCCTGTTTTACAGTCCAGAACTTCATGTCACGATTGCTTCTGAGTTTTAACAACTCATAAGCACTCCATCTTAGTTCTTGTGCATTGTGTTGTTTTCTATTCATCCAGGTTACAGCAGTGTTTTATTTGAGAAAAAGTTTGTGAATGAAAGTTATATCTGACCAGAATGTTGTAAAAAAAAAAAAAAAAACCAAAAAAAAAAAAAACAAAAAAAAAACACACA
>VUQG01003774.1:5218-18955 GCA_015106755.1 Etia nguti
GTTGACAATATTGTCCTATTTGTCCTAAAGAGCTTTTTCTGTTAGGGCAACAAAGTTTTCCTTTAACTGTTCTCTGACCTTTGGAGTTCTGCAAGGCTCAATCTCAGACCAGTTATTATTCTCTTTTTACATCCTTGCTTTAGCCAGCATCTCAATCTTTTTTTTTTTCCTGGCATTTCTTATCATTTTTATGCAAAAGACATTTGGCTGCATATGTCTTAAGCCTCACCAGCTGGATATGCTGTCCAACCTAGTTCTCTTTTTATCCCAGATAAGTGACTGGCCCTCCAACAACGACCTTGTGTTAAATTCCAATAAGACTGAGGTCATGATTATAGCTCCTCCTGAAATGCTTTTAAGAATGAATGCAGTGATTGCTTCCTTTTGTTCATCTGCGAACTCCAGTGTTCGTAATCTCAGTGTAATATTTGATCACATTCCTCTCTTTCTCTCACTTAGGGGACATTTCTAATTTGGGAGCTATAGCCTCTTCCCCTGAACTAGAGAAAATTGTTCATGCATTTGTGTCATTGCATCTAGATTACTGTAATACCCTATTTACCATATTAGATAAATCATCTCTTTCCCACCTCTAAATGATACAAAATGTTACAGCCACACTTGTTACATGTTCTAGCAAACAAGCTGACATACCCTCATTTTATACTCTCTACACTGGCTTCCAGTTATTTTGAGAATTAATTTTAAAATTCTCATACTTTCATACAGAGCATTAAATCGACTAGCTCCAGACTATTTACCTAATCCTAACTCTAACCAGTTTCTTGTTAAACACACTGCTGTTTGCAGTCTTCGTTTGCAGGCTCAAAATTTATTAGCTGTTCCTTGTATGAGATTTAAGACTAGAGGAAACAGACCTTTCAGTCTGTGGCATCTAGACTTTGGAATAGTCTACGACTCCAACTATGTTTGACTCCTTTAAACAGCAGCTGAAAACTTCTCCCTTTAACCAGGCCTTCTTTTTAAAATCCTGTTATTTTTAAATATGGTTTTGTATTTCTGTTAACTGTGATTCTATTAGCTTTAATATTTTATTGTGGTTATTCCTAGTGTTTACTTATTTTATTGTACAGCGCTTTATGTCTGTGAAAAATATTCTATAAATAAACTGTACTGAGTTACTTATGAGTAAGTAAGTAAGTAAATAGTGTGTTTGTGTGTGGATAAAGCATGCAAGAAAAAGAATTTAAATCCATGTATTTGTACTGAAAAACAAACAAAGAAAAGTACAAGTAATTTTAATGAAACTCTGAAAACAGCGTGGGAAGCTCACACAACACTTTCTCTGCTTGTATATAACTGCATAGAAAAAAAAAAAACTACTAAAAAACACCATCATTAAAAGCTTCATAATTATAAATGTTTCTCTTATGCTACGTAGGCATACCAGTGAACAAATGAGCACTTTTAAGACTAAGTCCTGGTCTTTTCAAGAACACAGGTTACATGTCCAGAGCTGAACCTACTTTCATCCACCCCCCACTAAAGCTGTTATGTTTTTAATTAGGATACTAATTGGCATCGTGCAAACATGATGTAATTAGTTTGCTCTCAGTTAGGACAGCTGGAAGTAACACAGACATATGCCTGCCACACTCAAAAGGATCACAAGCTTCTTACTCCACTCAGTGCACCAATTACCCTGTTCTAATTCTCCGCCCTGTTTGTGTGAAGTTGCATGTTTCCTTCTTTCCCTAAAGTCCCTCAAAGGCAGGCAGACAATATGAACTTGACAGAACGTGCCAATTGTGAAATATAAAGTTAATGAGACAACTGATATATAGTTTAATTTTAAGTTATCAACACACTAAGGTTTATGTATGAAAATAGCCACTCTTGTGTCTTCATGTACATGAATGGAACACCTCCAAACAAGGCAGGAAAATTAAAGCACCAATACCAGGGATATTTTCACTCAAAGAAAAACAAAGAACAAAACACAATAACAATTAAACAAGGGAGCTCTTTCTGGGGAGCTAATGCCCGTATAAGCTCTTGATCTCTACAACATGAATACTTACAAAAAGCCCTGAGTCTGACTTTCTTTCTGGAACACAAACAAATACTCAATCCTCTTATTGTTTAAGAACCATTCGTATTTCTTGGTTAATAATTTGCAATACTAATTCCGCATGAACACGACAATGTGAAAGCCATTGTGAACAAAGATATCTGTAGATGGTTTGAAGTAATTAGGATCCTGTCTTTATATAAAAGTGTTCAATGGAAATAAAAGGTAAAATAACAGACTCTCTACTAATGACTTCACAAAATTCACCCATTAAGGACCTCTAATTTAGTTTTTAGCAAGGTCTGTCAAATGTGACTTGCTGCTCACAGTGTTACCTGGAAACTTATTACATAGAAACATGGGGATCTAGGCAACTACACATACCGTATATAAAGCAAAAACAGAGTTTGTACAAATGTAAAAAAAAAAAACCCAAAACAACTTTAAAGTACATATTTTGAAATGACCAAAAACTTTCTTGTAATTTCTTTAAGCACTAAGTAGTTCTTGGACGACACTCAAAGAAACTGTCTGCCTTTTGTTCCATTCTGTGTCTAGATGATCCCACACTGCTTCAATAATGTTGAGATCTAGGGAAGAAATTCATGCCTGATAGCATTCCATTCTATATTTATTTTTCTATTCAGGTATGCTTTTATTGTATTAGCAATATGTTTGCAACCTGAGAAATGAAGCTTCTGCCATCAGCTGCTTTCTAGATGACACTGCATTGTGGGTCAAAATCTGATCGTATTTTTCTGCAGTTCAGTCTTGACAAGATTCCCAATACCACTGGCTAAAATGCAGCGCAAACTATGACAAACCCATACTTTGTTTTTTTAACACAAGGCTTTAGACATTCACTATTGTACACCTCATCTATACATGTTTACAATGATTTGAACCATAAATATAACATTTGGATTCATGACTCCATAGGAGTTGTTGCCAATGATTGTCAGTCCAGCTCTTCTGGACAAAAAAATTCATTCCTTAAGAATGACTTCTTGACAGGTGCCATGATACCATTTCTGATTAGGCTTCAGCAAACTGCAGATGGGCCAACAGATGCATCTTTCAGGTCTGGTGTCAGTTCTTTATTGGACTTTTTCTATTCCTTAAGGACATGACTTACAGATACTGATCATCTGCTATAAATAGTTTTTTAAGCCTGCCACCTCTTCTTTTATCCTCCACTTGTCCGCAGGACTTCCAGCACACCATGGCGAGATATGACAAGTTTTTTACTACTAGATTTTTGGGAATCAACCTTGTTGGGGCAGAAATACAATTTCATGCCTGTCAAACTGTGATATCATAGGCATTTTTCATAATTTCCGCTAAAGAAATGGGAACCAATAGTGTGTTTTTGTGACAAACTGCCAGTATCAAAATACCTAAAGATACAATATAAAAACTATTCTTTGCCAAGTTTTCTGTTATATCTAGACACAAGATTGGTTCATCTTTTGAGTTGGGTAACCTTGTTAACAGTATGTCTGAATTATCCATAAGTCAGTGTTTAGTGGCTTAACAAACAAAGAAAAACATGCCTCTATAATGGTCAAGTAAAAGGGCTGGACTGGGAAAGGGTAAAAAAGCAGCCAATATCCAAGGAAAACCTTTGAAAGACCTTTAGAAAGTCATGAGAACTATTCTCCTGAAACAAGGTGTGGCTCAACATTTTTGCGTAGTACTGCACAGTAAAGAAATCCACATTGAAGTAGGCCAGTACAACCAGAAGTGAGAGTAAGTTGTTCTTACGCCATTTGAAGCTGAAAAAAAAACAAAACAAACAATATTCTATATGTACAAATTAAGGAAGGCATTTAATCCATGGTCTAAATGTAGAGCTCAACGATTTCCCTGAGCACATCCGATTCAGTGATTTGTGGCTGGGAGCAAAGTGAGCACATCCGTAATGAAATATCTCAATGCGTATGCATATTTATTTAAGTGTATGCACATGCATGTTTACCTCTGCTTGAATGTTATGATTTATGATAGCTGTGATTCAGGCAGGTGATGGCTGACCGCATTAGGAGCAGCAGTTTTTTCCCTTCAGGACTTTCTCTGTATATTATTATGTAGTACGCAATAAATTCGACTTCACATATCTGAAACAATAATACATAAATAAATAAGGCAAGTAATAATTTTTTGACCTTGTTAGGTTACATGCATCATCTCAGCAATCACACTCAAAAAGGAATGTTCTGCTAGTGTAATGAAGGACGTGGCCACAGTGTCATACATTATTTGTGTTATTTCACTGCAGGACTTAAAACAGATAATCTTCTCACATCTCCGCATTTGAGTGTAATATCCAAATGTTGGATACCACCAATATTACTTCCTGTGCCTCAGAATGCTGCTCACATTAGGTAACACCAAAGGGCCAGCTTGGCAAGAGTGACGAGGTTAGATTGCAAGATTTGACTAATTTTGAAGTACGTTTCATCACACAAAGCTTCAGTGATTATCTGCTTTGAAATCATGAATATACTTAAACTAGAAGAATAAAGAACAGTGTTGCATCACGAACAACAGGATTTTCAGAGGGTCTTTCGCTCTATTGCATGCACAGACTCACCTCACTCCCCTTTTCTCTACCTTCCATTGTCAGAACACATACGGTTACTTTTTCTGTCTCCCTGTCACACTTGTTAACGCTCGTCCTTCATCTGTAAATGTAAAGCCTCAGCAGTTTCAACAACACTTCTCCTGCAGCTGTCTTTTAAACCTGCCAAACACTAATGCAAATGGTAACAAACTGAGAAGTTAATGACTGAATTGCTTGTCCTTTTATTTCATCATAGAGGCATACGATAAAATGTAACCTTTTATTCAAATAAATTCAAATTTATTATTTAGATTTTAATTAAAAAACACATTCTTCTTATTCCAGGGAAAATCCAATGTGTTTCTGCTGGACTGATGCTGCATGCTGATTCACCATCATTGATCAAATGGCCTAGTTGGGAGTGGCAAGGTACTATGTTACACAGCTAACTACTACTTACTAAATTTCAGCAAAACCTTGCAGCTGTTTGTAGAAAGCACAGCTAGCCAGTCTTGAAACTGCTTAGTTCAGAACCATAAAACTACCCTACAGAGAGGATACCACAAGATCTACTACTCCCCACTCCACCTCAAAGTGCAGAACCAAAAGTAATGGGATTACAAAGAATCCTCTACATGACAACAGTGACATATGCTAACTTCTGGCAAACATCTCTGTAGCAACAACTGCAAAATGGAGACAAAAAGAACCCAAAAAACTAAACATTTATTTTCTTTTTTTAGTTTTTGTTTATTGTTAACCTTATAACTGCTCTGTCTTCACTGAGCCCACTGGATTGTTTAGCAGACTTGAATGTTTCCTCCATCTTTGAGAGGTGAATTTGTACTGCTTGATTTAAAATTGCAACATATACATACTACATTTGTACATATATTTGTTATTTTTAATTTGATTTGTTTTAGCCTTTATTGGACAGAAAAGTCAAGAGTAGACAGCAAAGTAAAGAGAGAGCAAGAGGGAATGACAAAAGTGAAATTGTCAGCAGAATCAAACCACAGCATGTGTCATCTCCTCACCACGTGAGCTCAAATTTATCATTTTTTTTAAACATCACACTATATGGTGATAAGCAATTTTTAAGACTTTTTTAAACAGTAATGTATAATAAATAACCTATAGTCTATATCAATAATGTATAATCAATACACTCACAAAAAATACAATTTCTTATTTACACCAATCACACCCCATGGCTCTCCAAATTAATAGTCAGATGTATCGTCTTTGCTTCAATTATCCTTGAGATGTGTCAAGAACTTAATTAAAAGTTCCACTGTGGCTAATTAAATTCTTTAGAAAGGTACACAACTGTGTATAAAATGATGTGTGTCAAGAAAAAAATAAAATGGCACAGTGAATTTGTGAAGCACACATTAGGGGAAGGGTTGAAATGAATTCTAAAGCTGAGTATTCATTGGAGCACCTAGAAACTACATACTTCATCAGAGTAAAAACCAAGAGCAGTCACATTCACGCTAATAGAGTTTCAGAAATTCTCTGCAGAGACAAAATAACCTGACACAAGGATGACCATGTCAACAACTCTCCATCAATAAATACTTTATCATGAGTATGAGTGCAAGCATTTAAAACAACTCTATAAGCATGAGGAAAACCATTCCTTGATCCACTGAGTCAGAAACTGAAATATTTGGATGAAGGGTCTTCAAGTACTAATTTAATCTCAAATAATTTGGAGCGAGAAATTTCAGGTTTTGTCTCAATTTCACTTTGAAATTGTGATCAAATGTAGATGGGTAAGGTGTATGAATTTAGTCATTTTAAAATTAAACACTAAAATGTGTGTAAAAAGTACAGTGATCTGGATATGTGAAGGCTTGGCATGATTCATAACTCTCCCTCCTTACTGCCCTCCTGTGCCACCTTCCTGCATCAACCTGCCTACTCCACCCTAGCACGTTGCACATGTGTGCAACTGTCTCCCCTGTATATTTAAACTGCATTTTTCCCCATACCTCTGTCCAATCATTAGATATATTCTTAGAGTTCCAGCAGTTTATTAGTCTTAGCTTCCCCATATATTTGACCCAGTTCTGTCTCATTCTTTTTTGCCTTGGTCTACTTTTTTGTGTGTACTGAACCCATCTTTACCTCAGTAAACTCTTACCTGGTCTTGTTGCTGTCACACTAGTCATAAGAAAATACTTTATGAAGTGACTAGAAGGTAAGGCTATAATGATATATGAAAATTCCAGGAAATTCAGTTTAGACGTTGTTCCCAATGACCTACATACCTGGAAAACGCAGTTTTAAAACTAGCATTAACAGTAGTAAATCTGAGTCATGATGGCGCTATTGTGTTATATATTTACCTTAAGCGACATCCAAAGATGTTGTGTTGCACTTGTCCCCTTCATATGCATTGCTGCAAACTGATTTTTCCTAACATCTCATGCAATCTCTGTGACAATGTCCTCTGACTGTCCAGCCACAAAAACCCAGAAAAACTAATTGAGCAGTTGATGCTCATCCCAGCCCCATCTGTTTACAACAAGGATGTCTAACAGGATATCAGTAGAAGATGAGGCAGGAAAACCATCTATCATCTGTATCAGGGATGTTAGCTTTATAAGTAGAGAGAAATTACCTGAGTTTAATGTTAGCATCAACCTGACTACTCAATCCTCTTTCCTTAAAATATACCAGATACTGGATATTGGCCAGGTGTTCCGCATTAATCCAAAACCTAAGCAGAGATGAGTGCAGTTAAACTGGCAGAGTTTCACTCCAAATGAATGTGTCAATACAGGATTTAATAAGCACAATCAGCCAAACAGCATCGCTAAAAGGCATTCTTTTTTTCCCCCTCTCTAGAGAATTCTAAGAAAACATGATACATATTCCCGCCAAAGCCATCAGTCTGCTGCTCTATCAGCTGTCACTGATTCCCACACTAAAAGTCTAAAAACATGTCAAACACAGAGTCTGACAAATAGTTATTAAACAGTCATGAACACACAGTAACAATGTGGGCTGTCTTGCCGCACAAACAAGCATTTATTTCTGTGCAAAAGCATCTACAGCTGTCATAAAATCCATATCTCGTCTCAGACTGGCAGAGCTAATAGGTAATTTGGTTAATAATAGTTAATTTGGTAATCTTAAATTGGAGTTAATGTTTAATCTGCCAGTTCATCTATGGAGACAAGCCTTGTTGTTGCTTCTGTCTGTTCAAATAGACTGTTGAGATCAGGTCTCTGTTGAGGCTGTACCGTATGATACAGGAGTCTTAAGAGTAGTCAACAAACTCTAAACATGTCTGTGAAGGTTCTCAGTCATCCAGGTCATCGTAGTCTAAGAAGCTTGGAAAGAAAAGCGTCTGGACTTCTTTAAGTTGCTTGAAGACGTTTCACCTCTCATCCGAAAAGCTTCTTCTGTTCTAAGGTCAAATTGTGGAGAGTCCCAGATTTAAGTCCTAGGGGAGTGTCCCCCAAGAGGGTCATGAACCCCCTGTCCCCCCTTCACAAGATAGGGTGGGACTAGGTTTCCCAGCGGGTTCACCCGAAACCTTGGCTGATTGTGACCTACACCCGTTTTCACACCTTGACTCGTGTGATTAGGTAGAGGATCAACAGGGGGTTCATGACTCTCTTGGAGGACACTCCCCTAAGACTTAAATCCGGGACTCTCCACCATTTGACCTTAGAACTGAAGAAGCTTCTTGGATGAGAGGTGAAACGTCTTTAAGCGACCTAAAAAAGTCCAGACGCTTAACTCTACTACCATACTACCTACTACCATAGCCACACTGCGAAATTCACTTGAGGCAAATCAGATGCCTTCCAAATGAGGCTACATATTGTAAAAATCTGAACATCTTAAACTTTTGTACAGCAGTGTGGATACAGATACATGGGTCCCCAAGCCCAAGGCAGTGCCTACAATGGCTTAATGAAACCAGACACGGATATAATCATTAGGAACACTACAGCAAAATCTCAACTGACAGTTGACACATTTTCTCATAGAATTAATGTTATTAGATCACACAGTTTGGCTGTGCACTGGGAGGTACAGTGTTTAAATCAAAATCTCCCCGTTTTTCCCACACGTCTTCTGGGACCCTGCTGGAAATGCAGGGGCTCTTCTTTGGTCATGTTGGCTCCCCGCAGATCCTCTCATCTCAGAAATGGCATTTCCTTACTTCTTCTCTATAACACACAGCTTTTACAACTAGGTTTTTGCATTTGTTTGATTAAAAATTAATTCGTCCTTCCCCAATGCCATCTTACTTGCATTTGTCTAGGTCATATCTTGGTAACATGGTTACAATCACGATTATTGATTTCTGCAAGAGTGACATGAAAGGGAGGTCAGTTTTCCATTTTCCTATTTTAGACCTTTATTTATTTATTTATTTTACATTGGGAATAAGACTGCAGTGACTCACTTTATGAAATATTATCATGAAATGAAACAATAACTAATATAGGGAGGAGAAAGTCACCCTGAATCAGAGTTCACGTGTTTTATTATGTGGTCAGAGACAGTTCAATTAATCAACATTTTATAAGCGTGAATAACTCATTAGCAAAGTGACACAAGGGAACCAACAGTCTCCTATGTGATTTCATGTAATATGGTGCAAAACTGTGCTGCAGCAAGTCTTCTGAGCCTTTGCTCAGTCTTACAGAATATTTCTAAATCTGAAAATGTGAGAAACTGTAATTTGCTTCTATGTTTCCTTCACAAACTGACTTAATAAATATTTTAATAGAGAACCATGATCTGTAGTCACTGACTTAATGAAATTCAAGTCAGGACTGTCTGATGCAATACAATACATTTTAATATGATTAAGTATGATAGAGATGTTGTAAACACTTTTATTATTCAATTATTTCATCTGGACAGTAGTTTGGCCAACGGTTACACAAGGGAGGTTTTGGCATCAGTAAGAGGCAAAGATGTAAATTAAAATGGACTCTTTCATAATGTAATGATCATGATAAAAACCTTTTCAGATGATTAATTGTATTGTGTTTAGGCAGTGGTACAGTTTCATTTTATAAGAGGTAAAAAAGAAATAAGTCAACTCAATTTAAGCCTTTCAAACAGCCCATTGTTTATCCATAATACCAAACTGCTATGGTTTATATACTGCATGTGCAGTGTTTACAGTAATTGATTTCTGTCATGCTTGGAGAGTTTTCTGTACCATTTACCCAGCGCTATAGTCCAGACTGTACACTTTGCTATTCAGGCTCCGTGCTTTGGCAAATTAATTTTGACACAAGACAATGAAGTGCACATTCAAGTGTCAAGTCTCTGCTTTAATTTGAGTAGTTTTCAATATAGAAAGGACTGTTTGGGAGCCCTTTTAACACATAATCCCAAAGTTTAGAGCTTTAAAACGTAATTGGACAGATACACATAATGTCAAATTATGTTTAAAAATTTTTGAAAAATCTTTTGCATTCTACCAGCTGCCTGAAATCTTGAACCTTCATCAGCAGACACTTTCAATGATGCTTTCACTGCAGCCACAGTCAGCTTATTGTGTGATCCCTTTGCCTTTGGTTTATGCTTCTGTAAATAAATGAAACCAGATTATTGGCTGACCAGTCAAAGATCTACTTGACTGGCTGACCAGTCAAAGATCTACTTGACTGGTCAGCCAGATACTGTCAAGCTCTTGGGTTACTATGAACCCATGTTTATAATTAATGGTCTTGTAAATGATGAAAATTATCCATTGAATTTTGATGTTGAATCCTGGCTTATAATCCTGAATTCATTGTGTTGATACTGTCAGCAGTATAAACATCAAAAAATGCCAGGGTGCCAGTTCCATTAACAGTCATACATGTCTAAAAGATAACAGAGCCATCACTATGTCTAAGTGGTCAAGTGGTACAGATTGGTTGGGGTGGTTTATTCCATTGTTATGCCAAGCCTTCTTTTGTTTAATGTTTTGATACACTAACATTTAAGAGACTGACAGAAGTCATGATATGATATGAACTGAAAGATGTTCATTTATAATTTTTGGGTGTGTAAAGCAGCAACTTCTAATATGTTCATCTTTAGAATTTTATAGGGAAAAAGGTCAATTTTTAAAGGTTAGAAAAAAAAAAGTTGGCTAATTTTAGGATTATGTCAGAGGACTTTAAATCATCTCAGGCTATCAGTTATTAACATCCATATACCACTCAATGCTTTTAAGGCAGATAGGGAAGCTATTCCATTTCTAGGAAGCACTGGTATAAATAAAGTGAAGATTTGAGACGAGGTAAGGTTTGAGATTAAGGGAGGCTTAAATTATGTTTTCCCTCAGTATATACGGAAACAGTTTGAGGTTGATTTGAGACACAGTCTACTGTCATGTTAAAGCATCAATTTCTCCAGGAAACATATTTTAATTGTACTGAAAAATATACAATAATCAGAAGATAAATATAAAAATATACACTCATATGATGGGTGTACTGAACTATTGTAGTACTTATCTGATCCTGAATTAGAGGATTTAGTATATCTCTGAGGATGGGACATGGACATGATCCTGTGAAATGAACAAAAAACCGTGTCTCATTTGAATACAATTTGCAATGGTGGATGTTAGCTAGAGGACATTTGTTAGCTACTGAACCATAGCTAAACTTTTAATGTGTAAAGAGTAAACTTATTAAACAGCTTTGGGAACATTGCTGCCAAGTATTCAAGACTGACTGCAATGTCTTGTGAAATGTGTGATTTCCGATCTGGGATTCATATACCATATGCACCTTATTGCAAATATACTTTAAGTGTAAGAAGATCTCATTTTGATTTCATCACCTCTAAAATTCAGTTGAACTGACTAGTGTTATAGGGCCGAAATGTCAAATTTATCTCCAGTCACCATTTCAGAGAATAAGCTGTATTTCTTCTCATTCATGTATGCCTTGAACTCTGGAAAAAAAAATCTCCCATATTGTGTAGGCATTTGCATTTGAACATGATAGTGCAGAATATAAAATTACAGGGGAGCAGGCTCTGAGTAAATGGTGTCTCATTCAGTTATATTTTTGGTACTTGTTGAAAGAGGGGAAAGCGTTACTCATACACGTTTCCTCCTACGAATATACAGTGGTTCTTTCGATCAAAAAGCCTGCGTGTCATCTCCTATTGGTCTACATAATTTGATGACATATAATTTTTATCTCTATTTTTCAAAAATAGATGTACTATTTACAAGCCAAACATAATTATCCATCATTACTTTCCTCACTTCAGAGCCTTAAACATGACGTGACAAAATTTGTTTAATACAAAAAAAATCTCTAATAGTAAGGGCAGGCCGCGGAAATTTAAATGCATCTAAATATAGTAGGAATTTGGCTATTATTCCTTTTACTACTGGGTATTTTAGCTTAGTTGATTCATTAAGACATTGTTTTTCTTTCTTTTTGTTTTTATGCAAAACATGTTTACATGTTCCAAATCACTTTTGACTGTCTGACATAATAAGATTTTATCCTGATCAACTGCCAAACAGCTACAGGAGATATCGCTTTCCTCTCCCCTTTTTTCTACTGAAGTGGCTGTTGACACTTGCCAGAGGGTGCAAAAAGTGCAAGTAGCACTCCGAATGCAACTACTAGTGACAGTGTCATATTCGGCAGTTAATAAATGACAGCCTTAATGTGACATTTAACAAAACTTGAATGTACATTATATTATGAACCAGAGTATAAAACTAACTTTACACGTTCTTATCCAAAAATGATCACCACTAATAATGCAGGAGAGTCCAAGAGATAGGCAGTCACTCTAGAAGAGCTGGACAGGGCCGTAGAAGGTCCTCTACCCATCAGCAGGACCACAACTGTCTTCTTTGTATGGGGAAGAATAGCATTAACATTGCCAGAGGACTACAAAGTTACTTTCAGCAAATCACTGGTGTGAATGTCTCTGATCTGATCTGAACATGTTACAGACATGAAAGAAGGCAGTCCCTGGAGGATGAAGGAATTTATACCATTGTCTGGCGCCCATGCTCCAACAGAACACCTCTGGGACATTATGTTCCATCACATCTGACATCACCAGGTTGCACCTCAGACTGTCCGGGAGCTCAGTGATTGCCTGGAACAGATCTGCGAGGATATCCCCCACGACACCGTCCGTCATCTCATTAGGAGCATGCCACAACATTGTCATACAAGCACATTTTATTTTCATCAAACGATGTGGCATCCTTTCATTCCTAACACATTACCCGGTCCATATCAGGATAGACAGATATTCAGCACGTTCTTTTTGTCTTGTTTTGTTTTTTTCCTTTTGAGATCTGATGCATTTTTAAAGCGTTGAGCAGTGTATATGACAAAGCTATAGGAGGTGCATGATGCTATCATGTCAAGATGGACCAGTGCTGAATCAATGCAATGAAGAAGGAAACACAATTACAATAGATGAGTGTAATTAGATAAATGTTATACAAATAGGTCCATAGCTCCAGTCGTCCCCAAAGTCATGGAGTCGCTGTGCCTAACTGACATTGGGAAAGAGGCAGGGCTCACCAAGCACAGGTCACTACTCACATGGGAAACACAGAGAGACAGATAACCTACAGCCATTTTTGAGTCACTATTTAACCTACCACATACCAATTCACCCTGTTATAAGACACAGACACACAGGGTGCACCACAGGACCATGGAAACAGCAATATAATGAAGGAAAGTGGGATTAATTTGTTCACAGAGGATGTCTTCAGATAATATGCAAGATCAATTAGTGATAACTTATTAAATAGCAAAATTTATTACAAACAGTAGCCATGCAGCCATTACTCATAGAAAACACAAGGCAACATAAATGCAAGTGGTGTGTGAGGTATAGGCTATAGGTATAGGCACTTTATATGAACTTTTTAAACTAACATGGGTCACTTGGAGTAGAAAAGGCACTTCAGGCAGCATTATTCTGGTCTACAAAGACATCGTTTTCCATGGGTGGATGTGGATGTTCTTAGATTCTGGAAAAAGAATATTCTGCCTATAGGGAGCCATTTAAAAATATGTGATCTCCACAAATGTTTCTGTTCCCTTTAGGAAACCACACTTTAATGATTTAAACATTTGTAGAAAAAGAACCAGCAACTTTGTGCAAC
>VUQG01003776.1:10020-59172 GCA_015106755.1 Etia nguti
GAGATGTGTCAGAGCAAAGAGGACAGCGAAGTCATGAGTAAGATGGTGGAGGAGCTGGATGAGGTAAGAGGATTTCAGCTCGGCACTCTTTCGTGTTATTATGTGAAGCATGTTTTGGATGCTGTGGAGGAGAAACATGTATTTGCGTGTTTCAGACTGCTGGTCTGCAGTATAAGAAGTTTCTGGCTTTTCCGTGGATCCTCACAGTCACGTGGCCCATGGATACAGTCAGTACCCACTCACTCCACTTTCTCCAGCACTTTAAGCACTTCATGTCAGCGATGGCCAGTTACGGGTCTTCCGTTTATTATTTTTTAAATGAACTTTTATTATTTCATGTTTGAAATAAAACGGTCAATCAGTCAGTCAAGTAAAGCCGATGGTTCAGTAGCTTGTAGAACCACCTTTAGTTGCAGTAACTTGAAGTAACAGTTATATATATGACTTTATCAGTCTCTGACATCACTGTGGAGGAATTTTGGCCCGCTCTTCTTTACAGTGGTGCTTCAGGTCATTGAGGGTTGCAGGTATTCGTTAATGCACAGCTCTCTTAAGGTCCTGCCATAACATTTCAACCAGATTGAGGTCTGGAGTTTGACCGGGCCATTGCAGCACCTTGATTCTTTTTCTTTTTCAGCCATTCTGTTGTAGATTTGCTCAGGTGCTTGGGATCGTTGTCCTACTGCGTCACCCAATTATAGCTAAGTTTTAGCTGGCAGACAGATGGCGTTACATTTGACTCTAGAGTACTTTGGTATACGGTTCCAGGCTACTCAGTGACTGCAAGGCGTCTGTTTCCTGTGGCTGCACGACAAAATTCATCACGCCTCCATCCACCACCGTGCTGACAGCTGGTATGAGGTGTTTGTGCTGATATGCTGAGTTTGGTGTCCACCAAATGTAGTGCTGTCCCTACATCTCCACTTTGGTACACTTTGGTACACTTTGGTACACTTACACTTAGTCTGGTGGTTTGTTCGGATGGAACTTTGCAAACCTAAGCTGTGCTGATATGTTATTTTTAGAGAGAACAGCTTTCTCTTGGTGTTCATTACAAGAGAAACAAAATGACAAGGATGCTGTTTTTTTTTTTTAGTGTAGGAAATTTTGAAGTTGAAGTCTTGGGATTCAGACAGACACCAACAATAAACCTGCAAAATGTGGAAGTTTTTAGTTCAGTGTTGCTGTTCATTTGTTCACACGTGGTGGGTTGACTGAGCATGAATCCTGTTTTGCAATAACATACTGTTTACACGTCAGGCTCAGTTACTTTCATTTTCACATATAATTCACTGAGCGGTTCCACCAGAGCGGCAGGGCGGGGTTACAGTTGTGGTCAGAGGTTTACTTCCACTCATCGTGAGCATGAATGTCAGGATAATTTGGGCTTTAAAGATTTATTTGAAGTCTTCTTTTTCCAGGGTGAGATGATTGTACAGTATGCATCTTTAATGACTTTAAACAACAAGAACTGGGTGCACAAATTTGAATTTATTTAGGACTTTCTTGAATCTACACAGGGTCAAAAGCATGTTTACAGACCAATTTTCTCTTGTTTGAGGGTCACAATTTAAGTCTTCTTCTAGGCTTTGGCAAAGTACTTACGTACGGTTGTTTGAAGTGATGATCTTGGAATCTACAGTTGTTTAGAAATGCTTAAGGACATTGTACAACCTTCAGCACCGCTTATTAAAAGATTTTAGTGAGTGTAGGTATATATTTGAGGCTCTGTGTGTACTTATGGGCTTGTGGATAAGTACATATTTGAGAAAATCCTGAATAAATTCAAACTTGTGCACCCAGTTCTTGTTTTTTTTAAATGATTTAAATATTTAAAATGAGTTTGACTCCTTGCACAATTGTAGGTTTTACCTGATTTTCTATAGATATTGCAAAATTATTAGCATGAATTTTCTTGTTCATGAAAACCTTCCGTAAGAATCTGATATACTGTACGGTACTGATCACCTGGAAAAAAGCATTTCAGTAACATTTTGGATACTTCAAAGGTTTTAAACTTGCTAAACCTGCTGTCTCTTTCTCTCCTCCACTGCAGGACAGCGTTGAGTATCCTCTGGTGCAGTCTGGACCGTACGGCCGCTGGTTTCACTCCGAGTTCTGCGACTTTGTGTCAGTGCTGGTGGCTCAGTGTCAGCACAGCATCATCTTCGACGGCTACCTGATGAACACCCTCATCTCGCTGCTCACCGAGCTGTCGAACTCTTTCGTGCGAGCGTTCAGGCACACCTGCACGCTAGCGGGTAAGAGCGAAACTACGTGTGTGCGCATTCAGACACACACACGTGTGGATAAACTAACCCGTACTTTCGATGTGGACTTGTCTAATCAGCGGTGAAGCTGCTGAGCTCTCTGGTGGGCGTGGCTCTCAGCCTGAGCGCTGGGATTGAAAACAGTCAGAAGCTGTATGAGGTGCAAAAAACAAAGACGATGAGGCAGAAGAGCGCGCAGCAGCTGGAGAAAGTACAGAAGAAGATCGCAGAGGTACACAGAGAATGAGCAGGAAGAAACTGAAAGGACTTTTACTTTTATTGACGGTGTGGCTTCTGTGTATCCTTCCTGATGCTCCTCTAGTTGCAGGAGAAGCGAGCAGAGATCGAGAGCATGATGGACATCATCTTCAAGGGAGTTTTCCTTAAGCGATACCGGTACAGTTTTCTGTGACATGCTTCTTTATTTAAACTTTTAATCTATACTGCATTATTATTTTACCTCAGCTTGGGTTTGTGGGTGTTTGCGTGCTCGTGCAGTGATGTGCTTCCCGAGATCCGCTGTGTCTGTATGGAGGAGTTGGGTTTGTGGATGAAGCTCTACAGTTCTGTGTTTCTCAGTGACAGTTACCTCAAATACGTGGGCTGGATGATGCACGACAAGGTAGCCAGCAGCAAAATAACAACGAAAAAATCCTCAAGGGATGATTTTTACAACGCCGTCTGGCTGCTGTTTATCTTTCAGGTACCAGATGTGCGTCTCAAGTGTGTGTTAGGTCTGCAGGGTCTGTACGGAGATCCCCTCTTCCTGCCTAAACTTGACCTGTTCACCAGCCGCTTTAAGGTAATCGAGCCTCCATCAGGACCGGTGAAATCAGAATTACCTCCACTGCCTTCACATATCACTGGCTTGTCATGTCATGTTCCAGCCTTAAGAGCTCCACATAGCTGGAGATCTGGACAAGTCTTTTATTAAAGCGCTACTCATAATAATAATCTAATACTTCTACTACTACTAATAATAGTAATAGTAATTTATAGGGTTTTTTGTATAGTTCTGATTAAAACAAGCATCACAACGTGCTTTAATACTCGTTGTACTGTTGTGTTCCAGGACCGGATCGTCTCCATGACCCTGGATAAGGACAGTGAAGTGGCAGTGCAGACCATGAAACTCCTGGTGCTCATCTCCAAGTGAGTCTGTTTGATCTGTCATCTAATCTTCTCACTCATTTATTCATTCTGTTCCTCTTACCATCCACTTCCTTCCTCACTCCTCAGGACATCTGACGATGTGCTCACTCCAGAAGACTACAAACACCTCCTCCAGTTTGTTTACTCCTCACAGCGCCCTCTTGCGACCACTGCAGGGGAGCTGCTCTTCTCAAGGTATGTCTTCCTATCTCACTTGAAAAACAACTTATCGGTTTATTAGTGCTTCCATCCGATATAGTTTGTCTCTGTCAGGCTTCTCAATGCTGTAGCCCCTGCATCTGATACTCAGGATGGATCGAACGAAGAGGAAGCGTGTAAGCAGCAAATATTTGCCAGACTGAAGGCTCTGCTGCACTTCTACCAGGAATCTGAGGTGAACACAGACTGGCTGTTTCAAATCAAAGCTCCAGTCTGAGCTAAGAAAGGACTTTCTTCTCTATTGTGTTATCACCTAGTTTACATCTGTGATGTTGTGAATCATGTAAAGCGTATACTTTCAGCTGCACAACCACGTGGTGTACTTGGTGGACAGTCTGTGGGACTGCGGTGGAGCTTTGCTGAAGGACTGGCCCTCCTTCACGTCTGCACTGCTGCAGGACTCTTCCTCATGTAGTCCAGGTAAGAAAATTCATAATAGTTTTATCTCACCGAAGATTTGTTTGTGAATTGAAAGGACCGTTTTAAATTAAACCGTTTGTAGGTTTCACCCTAGCTGAACAAGCAGTGCTTGTAGAGATCCTGGTAGCGTCAGTGCGTCAGGCCTCAGAGGGGCCTGTGCTGGCAGGGAGGAGTGGAGCGAAGAAGGTCAGTGGAAGAGCTCTCTTCTCTCTTTGTATGTGAGATAGCACACCGATAACTCATCATAGTTTAAGATGTGCATATTGAATAAGTGTTCATTTTGTTGTGTTTCAGGTAATGAGTGCCAGAGAAAAGAAGATTCAGAGCGACGACTGTTTGAAGCTCACTGAACATCTCCTCACGGTGCTTCCAAACCTGCTGTCTAAGGTGTTTATTCCCCATGTTGCTGTTCGTATTTAAATCAGTGTGATTCTATATCCAGGCATCTGTGCTCCACTATTAAATTCTGGTTGTTATATTGTAATATCGTCTGTTCTCTCTGCAGTTTTCAAGTAGCAGTGACATCCTTGCATCCCTGATGAGGATTCCTCAGTATTTCCTCCCAGAGTGTCCGCAGACTGAAAACACACAGGTGTGTGCACACCTGCACTCGGTTTGACACTATTTAATGATATAGAAATGGGAATGTGGTGATGTGCTTTCCTCATCCTCAAAGGAGGCCCGTTCCACTCATTTCCATCCATGTGTTTTTATTCACGGATTCTACTAGAGTATCTTCGGATGATTCATAATAGAAGTGCTTTTTTAACAGAGGGAGAGATTTTCAACACAACATTTCTCAACATACTACTACTAGTTCTGTTTGGTAAACTTAATGGTGAGATGACACTACTCCAATACTCAGCTGGGCTATCGTCTTTCCTTTTTACTTTCATTATACATCACAAAGCCTACAAACGAATTTTGCTACCAAATGCGATGTTTTCAAACTGCTTAAACGTATAACATGAGTCGCGTCGCTCCTGTAGGCGGTGTCCAGCCTATTGACAGAACTGGAAGCTGTTTTAGACGTCCACTCGGGCCCGGCTGTTCTGGAGGGAGGGGCCCGCGCATTCCTCTCTCTTTGCAGCGAGGAGACAGCCTGGTGCTCCCCCGCCCGAGCTGCCAGAGACTCTCTGGTCCAGCGTTGGGTGGACCGAGTGACAACGCTGCTGGGGGACTCGCTCAAGGTGAGTACGGCTGAATTTATGTGGATGCAGTGATTGTGTGTCAGGCTTGTATTCATGTGTCCAGAAAAAAAAGAGTGATTACCTTGTACTTGTATTCTGACTTTGCCTGCATTTTTTTTTTTCTTGTACAGTATGGAATACTTTTACTCATCAGGCCTCAAAATCCTTGAAATAGAGGTTAGAGACTGAAAGCCACTCTCATGAAGTCTGACTTCTCTTTCACAGGGCGACAGTTTTTCTGCTGATGAGGAGAAAATCAGAGAGATTTTAGCCATGCTGAAGAAACTTCGAGCTTTCAACAAGTAAGACTTGACAGTCGTTTAAAGTCAAGCGTGAGTGTGGTGCTGCTGATGTGCATTTATGTGCCCGTTTCTCTCCGTGTTTCAATAGTTGCCATGACCTGAGTCAGTGGGGTCTGTTTGATCTGCTGTCTCCTCTCCTGTCAGTAGAGAGCCGCCTGGAAGGAACTCCACCCGAGGTATCATCCCTGCCTGCTGTGTAGACAAATGTGGTCTTTGTACTGTGAACACGTCTTCGGTGTATTTTCACTTCACTGTGTTTGCAGGTGGTGCTGGAAGTACTGCAGTGTTTGTCCTTTTCCATGATCTGGTCGCTCAGCAACAGCAGTCAAACTCTGACCTGCAGGGTGAGCTGCATCCGCTTTACAGCGGTGTGAATGTAGTGATATAGGGATGAGGGGTTAGCAGCGATGTATGTACGCTTACACAGAAAACACTCTATGTGTTCTCAACATTTTGATCATTATAAAGCGTGTATTTTAATTTAAATTCATAAGTAGTGTTTCTTTTTTGCTTTTGTTTTGTTTTTTTGAGTGTGGATGCTTTGGTCACAGTAAAATTCTCACGTGAAATCAAAAGACATCCCCTCAAAACAGCACTGTTAAAAGTGAAGGAAGATAAACTGAAAAATAAAAGTATACTGCTGTTCAGGGGTTTTGGGTTCTTGTCCCTGTAAATTAAGGATTTCAATTTTACTGTTTAAGCTAAAATAGAATAAAAATAATATAATATATGTTATTGTGTTAGCCCTGCGACAGGCTAGAGACCTGTCCATGGTCTACCCTTATTACAGCTGGAATAGGCTCCAATCCCACTGTGACCCTGAATTGGATAAATGGAACACGATTGATCAAAAGACTTTTGAAAGGCTGATTTATCAGCTGGAAACAGTTTTACCGATCAGACGAGAATAAAATCTGCCTGGTTGAGTATCTGTAGCATCAAACTCTGTGTGTTTAATACACTTCTGAGGCTTTGAAGGAGATACCATGCAGGAAACTGCTGAAAATAAGAAGTTTCTGTACAACCGTGTGTACTACTTCCCCAGCAAATTCTGGCTTGTATGAGTAAAATGTGATGAAGCAGCCAGCTGAAGAACTGTAATGTGTCAGTTTCTCAAGCTCTAATATATGATCATTTTACCTTCTGCTAACGGGGTAAAATGCTAATGCTCCTGCTAACCTTTGTATTCTGATTAGAGCCAGATTCTGTAAAAGGAGCAGTACACACTGTAGCAGTCTAACTCTAGTAGCAATCTCCCAGATGTAATAATCTACATTTCTTAGAACTGTTCCTTCAAAAAATGACATTTTAACATTTTTTAAATGACATTTTTTAAATGAACCTTGAGCAGTAATTCTAATTTCCTAATAAAAAAGGAACAAATTTGATTTGATTTGACAGTTTCACACCTTAACAACACCATAGGAGGTTATCATTGATTATTACTGTATTATTGAGCAAATCAATAGAAGTTTAAAATCATATTTACAAATTATTACAAGCAGCTAGAAACAGAAGAATTAGAGCTGAGATGATCAGTCATTTAATCAGTCAACACTGTTTGTATTTCAGAAGAAGGCACTAGCCCAGAGGCTCCAGCTGCGTCTCTTCTGCGAGAGAAGTCATCGCTGTCTGTCCCACGGTGACATCAGTGTGAGGCAGCAGGTACGACTGCTAATCATTTCGACCCTTTCTTCTTCTTCTCCTTCTTCTTCTTCTTCAAGCCTTTCTAACGTCTTCTCATTTCTTCCAATTTCAGGCCTTCCTGGGCGTATGTGACGTCCTGACGGCTCACTCCTACCAGCTACACGTGTGGGATCCCACCTCTTTCGGTCCACTGCTCTACACGCCCAGCCCCAAACTGCAGAGGGCGCTGTTGACCTTTGTGTGCGTGCACGTCTTTGTCGGCTCAGACTGTGACAGCCAGAGCAGGGGTGAGATGTCAGCCTGTTTAAGTGGCTTTATTTTTTCTTATCCTTACCTCACTTTAAAGGATGTTTTAGCCTCCCTGTTCAGAATGATGTAAGTCCACAGGCAGTGGGTGGCTCTCTCTGTGCTCACCTTAAATCAGGGTTTAAGATTTCTGTGTATGTTTGATTGTGAGCAGAGAGGAAATAATAGAGAAAGGGAATGAAGAAGTACGAGAAGTGAAAGCAAAAAGTCCTGCATTAAAAATGTGACCCGAGCAGAGGAATAAAAGTGTCATTAGCAAAATGAGCTTAAGTACTCTCCCGGTGATGGAGTATTATTTATGGCATGATTGGATTGTTAATACTAATGCATCAAAGCCTGAGCAGCATTAGCTGGTCGAAGTTTACTTTTAATCAGGCCTCCTCTGAAGGCTCACAGCATGAATCTTTGGGAATCGTAAAAAAAAAAAGGATTAATGGGTCAGGAAAGAGGAGAAAACAAAAATCCGATGCTACAAATTTGTATTCATTTCTCTTTAATCCTTCGATGCAGCGGATGGAAGGCAGTGGATAATTTGACCTCTTTGGGTCTCAAACATGTAGTTAAGTGAAACCATCTGAGAAGTTTAAAGGGGAAATGACTCTCTGGTGAAACGGCTCAGCAACTCATGGATATCTGAAACACGACAAGGGGGCCAGCGGCAGGGGGCACGAAAAGCCAAAAAAGTGTCTAAAGCATTGGTTTTCATTTTTATTTTCACTTCTTTTTTTTTTAACCAATGCAAAGTATTAGGATTTAATGTTCGTTTTTATGGCAAGAAAAGTAACTACAGCTGGTTTTTTGGAATAAAGAACAGAACACTGAAGCGAGCCAATTGCAGCGCCGCGCGGTAGATGGCACTCTCACTCTGCCGCTGCTCTGAGCGAGCCGCTGATTGAGTGTGGCGGCCCCGCTGTGGTAAAAACATGCAGATATTAAATGCACGGCCACACATTTGGCTTAATAAGTCACTGCAGAGCCGCCTGCTGACTGTAAATGGGGTCTGATTTCCAACCTGACCTGACAATTGACCCTCAATTACAAAGGAAGCCTTGTTAATGTCCTCAGACTGAAACAGGGTTGACTAATTTGTAAGAAGGCATGTTAGACTTTGTTATGCAAAGCGACGCAGCTTGTAAGCGGATGACGGCGACACGCTTCTGTCTGCTCTGAAATGAAGAAAACAAGATTGACATCTTGGAAATACATAGTTTTTTTTTCCTTTATAAAGTCCTGCAAGTAAACTTATGAATTCATCCATAGCTCACTATAACTAAAACATTTTATTATCTTTACTATAGCGTCTGCTTTCAGGGACATATTGCATCCAAATATGGGTATAGTCTAGAGAAGTCAATAACTGTCCTGGTGGAATCTCTTAAATGTTCAACCAAATACGATACAGGATTATTGGTTTTTGAACATGTAATAAAAAGCTATTGTTTTATTGGATTTGCCTGGTAACGATTTTGTTCTATAGACAGTGTTTTCTATTAGCTGCTGGATCAGAGATCACTCGGAGGGCAAGGGCACTGAGTTAAATCATAAAATCAGGGCAATCTCTTTCCGTGAGAAAATTCCATTAACTCTGGCTCACCTCCGAGCCTATTTTATTAGCCTTGTGAAAGATTGAAGCCACATGGTGTCACAACCATAACTCCAGCGTTATGTTATCTTTGATATCCACCTGCTAAAGCCATTGTCCTGAAACCAACTAAAACACTCTTTCCTGTGTCTGCTTTGTTCTTTTCTTTCTGCTATATGACTTCTCATCATTAATCACTCTTTGGCGTTCGACCACTTCGCGACCGACCCTGCCTGCTTTTGGGCTCTCAGTCAGTGAAAACTCTCAAGTGGAGAAACTGGAGGACCTTCACAAACGGAGAAATGTGCTCGCAGCCTACTGCAAACTGATAGTACATGGAGTGCTGGAGATGAGCATGGCAGCAGAGGTCTTCATGTATTACATGAAGGTAAAGGTGAACTCCTCAAACGAGTAGTTTGACATTATGGGGAAGAGCACTAATAAACTTTTGAGTAGCGAGAAGGTCGAGGGTCTCTCTTAGCATAAAGACTGGAGTCAGTAGATGCCGTAAATGACCACGTAACCTGACGTGAACTTCCCGAGAAAGTCGGGTCAACGCGGTCCACGATGACTTGAATGGCGTGGAATGTTGTGGCTGTACGGGTTAAAGAGGCGTTTCTAGTTACATTGTAAGTTATGATGCAGAAGTCTTAACCAAGCTTCATTCAGTCTTTTTTGGTCTTTTTATATAAAACAATAAGTCCATTTTGTAAATCTTTGTCATACCATGATTCAGAAAGGATCTTTATCACTGGGTAACGTTATGATTCACCAGTCATTATCCAATGAGCGTGCAGTTTCACAGTCAGACCCGCCCCCCTCTCGTTACATCACATCAGTTTTAGAACACCAAGATTGCCAAAATAGAACCCAGTTTGTTTTACACATCTGCAAAAAGTGATTCTTCCTGTTCTGTCCTTTCAAAATAAAGGTCGTTAATATATACACTATTTGATTTTAAAAATTCCGATAGTTGCATCAGCTATTATTACTTAGACACACAAACACACACACACACACACAAAGAGATTGGTAATATAATTAACAGTTAGATTAATTTTTTTGTATAAACAAGCAAAAAAAATGAAGTGTATATTTCTTTGTAATATTGCTATTGATGTGAACATAATATACAGATGTCTTGGAACAAAAGTGCAGCAGCTTTAATCCAACACTAGCAAGAAGACAACTCCTTATAATGTGTTGTGGTGAAAAGAAGTACACATGCGTGAAACAAATCGGGTGTTCATGTACAGATCAGGCAGTGGTGAAACCCTAAATATGTTTCATTAAACTCCCTTAATTTATGTTTAGTGTTATGACCTTGTGTTATTTAGGTTGCAGCTGCTTTGTGCGTGGAAATAAAGTCTTGTTTTATAATATCTCTGGTTTGTTTGGCTCTAGTTGGGCTTAAAACCCTTTGAAGGACCTTTTCAGTTTCTCCCATAAGTTAACTTTGTGTTAAGCCTGTTTCATATTAGCCAAAATAAGCATCTCATTTAATATCACGGGGAATCATCCGCTGACAAAGCTAACTAGCCAGTGGCAGCATTAGCCAATAACTTCCTTGCTTTACCCTCTTGGCCAGATTCGGTTGGAAAAATAAATTGGTGCTAGCCAAAATTTCTAACTTTGAAACATCAAAACAGTAATGATCCACAAACCAATGGGTGGCATCCATCTTTTATATACAGTCTAGACTTCGTAAGAAGCTTTTTCTACTAACTTGTCCAAGAAGTAGTTTAGCACATAACTACAAAAAACCACAAATCATTGTGGGTATTGAAATAACATGATATAACATGTTAAACAGAGACTTTTAAAGGTGCTGCTGGGTGGATTTTATTGCCGTTGAACCGAGCCAAGGGTGTTCCCTCTGTTTTTATGGTAAGATACTGAACTCCTGCCTCTACTCAGCCTCAGTTTATGTTTCTAATGCATTATCAATAAATCCCCCAAATACTATTTTAACCATCTAGCTTCATGTGGTTTTGTGACTTACAAAAGACGAATGTGTTTGGGTACTTAAATCAGGACATAAAGGTGCACTTAAAAACCATATTTATTTATGGAGGGATGTTTGGGTTGCCTTAATCAAATGTAGCGCTTTAATGCTGCTGCTGTTGCTTTACTAAAGATCTTTGGATTAAACGTCCAGTGTCATCCTCTTCCTCTTTGTCTGCAGTATTACAATGACTTTGGAGACATCATCAAGGAGACCATGTATCGCACCAGGCAGATGGATAAAATAGAGAGTGCTCGCACACTGGTGCTCTGTTTGCAGCAGGTATTGTCACTCCATAAAAAATATAAACTTCAGCCCCACACTGTCACTAGAAGGCAGCGAGATACTGATTCGCTCTCCTGTGCATCTCCCAGCTGTTTGTGCGACTTAAGCAGGAGCAAGAGAGCGGCGGTAGGCCTCACCCCGGAGTCCAGACTTTCACCAGCATTAAAGAACTAGCCAGGCGATTCTCCCTCACCTTTGGGGACCTTGTCAAGTTTCGTGAGTGTGTCGTCCTGATCCACAGGTTGGCACGTGACCTAATTTCTCTTTTTGTATTACTTTTTGCTGATATTTTTCCTTTTTGTTCCTAAAGTCTGTGTGTATACATGTTTAGGAACGGCATAGAGTTTGTGTTCCAAGACTTTACTCAGACTCCAGACTCATCTACACCACTGTACCTCTCCTACCTGACCATCCTCAGTGAGTTCTCCAGCAAACTGCTCAGACCAGACAAGAAAGCAGTGTGAGTGCTGAAAGCAACAAGCAGGAGTTTAAATGGTTTTTAAAGAAAAACAAAAAAAACGAACTCTGAAGTCTGCTCATGTCTGCGCAGGTTCTTCTACCTTCAGAAACACACTGCTGAGCACATTATTGACCTCAGGGAGGAGTGCTGGCAGCCACTCATCTACTATCGCGCATCCCTGTTGGCTGTAGCCGAAGGGGAGGACGCCATATCCTACGTAAGCTCGGACAGGAAGGCCAACCTGCCCAATCGCTCGCCCTTCGCCAAACAAAAATGGGAAGGTAGGACAGCCGAGTTCAGTCAAGCACAGAGTGATTTCCTCACCATCTCCTTCAGGTGCGTATCCTTTTTTATTTTCAGGAAGCAAGTCCCCCTGTCTGTTTAGCCCTGGTGAATCCAAAGTCAGCAAGGTGCGCAAACCGAGCTGCAGCCCAAGGTGAGCCCAAGTGAAGTGTTTTCAAACCAGCTACGAAGCAGGTCTCGCATGAATCACTGTAACCTGACCTCTCTCTTCAGCCATCAGGAGAAGGCAGCTGATACGGATCCATTTTCTGTCCCTCTGGATCCTCCACCCAAAAGACTGCACGCTGAGGGATCTGTACTCTGCGTCACCAACGAGCCAGATGATGGCAACGTGGAGGTTGAGCTCTGAGTGTGAGGAGGTCGGGAGAATCGGTGCTGCCGTCTACACGATGAGACCTCAAGAGATGTTTTACTTATTATGCACCTTGAAACCAGTGTCCTCTGTATGTGGATAGAAACTGGTTCGGGGGTTTTCTACAACGATCATGCAGCATATCATGTTTTCAGAAGGATGTGATCAGAAAGGATAAAGGCGGCAATATTCCGCCATGCAAAGACCAAAACCACAACAAATGTGTTTTAATCCACAGCTGAAAATAGTTCCTTACATTATTACCAATCACTCCTGTTTCAGTAAAGTTTCCCCAACACTGGACTTCCCAGATGTTTCAGTAAACAACGGAGGTTGTCTTTAAAAAGATAATCCAATTTGGGATCATTTAAAAAAAGATTGAACATTTTCTGAAACTGTACATGAGGTTTGAGCGGAGTGATACAGACTGGGTGAGTCAGGGAGCAGAAGTACAAATTGTTGGTTTTTTGGCCTTTTAATGGAAAAATAATGACCAACACCAGCATTAATCTGGTGTTATGATTTACAGACCACTTTAAGTTGAGGAGCGTTTGTATCAGTATGTGCATAGATTTTTTTAAACATACAGCTTTACTGTAAAAAATACTTGATTTTTTAAAATGACACTAAATACTTTCTCTTTTAGTTTTCCTATTGGACACAGGGTCAATTAAGAATTGTAGTTTTTATTTTGATACCTGCTACTTATGTATTTAATATAAATTAATGTAAATTAAAAAAATATTGCCTTCAAGTTATTAATATATTCTATACTTGGAATAAGTTAACAAGCATTTTGTTACAGCTGTACATTTATGAATTGTTGTGCACAGAAACATTGGTTAGTCTGGTAAATGGTACTCTCTTATGGCTAACAGTGCAAACACTTGAAATGTGATATAGATAATTTTCAGCTGGCACAGATACACTTATCAGCCACTATGTTAGCTACATCTTTTTCACTGCATGTTCATTCAAATATCCAAATCAGCCAATCACAAGGCAGCAACTCAGTGTGTGCAGGACCTGGGCAAGATAACCTGCTGAAGTTCGAATTGAGTATCAGAATGGGAAGGATTTAAGTGACTTTGAGCGTGGCATGGTTGTTGGTGATAGACAGGCTGGTCTGAGTACTAGCTGCTCTCTACAGTTTACAAATGGTCTGAAAAGATTAAATATCCATTGAGTCGCAGTTCTCTGGACGAAACTTCCTTGTTAATATCAGAGGTCAGAAGAAAAGGACCACACTGCTTTGGATAGGAAGGCAAGAGTAACCCAAATAACTTGTTACAATCAAGGCATGCAGAAGAGCATCTGTGAACAGCAGCAGAAGACCACTCCTGTCAGCTAAAAACTAGAAACTGAGGCTACAATTTGCACAGCCTTCCCCAAATTGGACAACAGATGACTGGAAAAATGTTTCCTCTTTACAAAGTACAACACTGAACGTAACAAAAAGCATTTCTTTACATCACGGACCACATTAAACTGCACACTCGGTTTTCTTTAGTCTTCCATTAACCAAGGCTTTATTATTAATTTAAAGAAACACAAAACATTTGAAAATGGTTCCTTTTGTTCTGTCAAAGTAGTCAACTGAAGTACTCTGTGACATAGAAAAAAAAGGTCTAAAATACTTGCTCAAATCACATTTACAGCACAGCAAGCACAAAATAAATATTTACATTAATTTATAAATTCATCTCTAATAAATTATAACCCCATCTTGCACACACATTAAAGTCATAACGAATATAGGTCTGTACAACAGATGCTGTGTGTGTGTGTGTGTGTGTGTGTGTGTCCAGAAGGCTTAACGGTGGCTTGTTTGGCATTTACAGCAAACTCCAAATCCATTGACGAGTTTACAGCAATATAGAAAACGCTTCGTTGTGATCACTGGAATGTAAGATTAGCCAATAAGTTCGATATCTGAATCCAATCATCATGGTTTTTGTCCAAAAAACCAATACAAAATGAAAAGAAAAGAAAAAAAAAACAAAAAACTCCCGGAGCTCCAGTGTGTGATTTTTATGCGACTGTGATTTCACAACATTCATGTTTAGATGAAACAAAACTTGCCCCAAACATTATTGATGACCAACCATTACATGCAGAAAACAACTTGTTAATGTGTGGGGAAGGAGCAAAGGTGTAACGTGTGTCACTCGTGACATCTTGTCAGCCGGGCTGTTTACTGTAAGTGTGAAAATGTAAAACGTCTGGTTCAGTATTGAACTACTGTCTGTACTTTAACGATTTCTTTGTCAAATCTGTGTCAGCATGCACGTTTCTCCATCTGTTTGCAGAAAAAAATATCGCACTCTGGCAGTGCTCTGACTGCATCTTTCTGGTTTACTCCGTTTGGTGATGTTTGTCCACTAACCCAGGTGCATGACTTGTGTTTCTGAGAGTGGAAGGTGCTCAGCAGCTACACTACAGGATAAAAAAAAAAAAAAATCATTCGAAGTCATCCTCATACTCATATTCATCCAAGTCCAGGTTGCAGTGCGGGGTGGGGATCTCAAAGAAGTGTCTCTTAGTCAGACCCAGTTCACTGGAGATGTGCTGCCCTAAAGGGCTCAGCGGATTTTCGTACCTAAACAAAAATACACACAGACAAAACACTCAGTGTCATGAGGGAAAAGATACTTTAACACATTTTAAACTGTCACGAAACAGAAGTCAGAAGTAGTCAGGCCTCCACATGAACAGTTAACCTGTTTTTCTTTGCTGTCGGGCCTCCTGTACTTTCAAATTTAGCAATGTGGGATAAAATTCACAGGCAAAGTTTAGAACAGTGACAGTGAAACTTTGGAAAGTACACATCTGATCAAGCCTCATATTTCCATTCTAAAAACTTCAGAATACATTCTGACATTGAGTGAGGCCAGTCAATTTTTCTCTCCACCTGTTCCTTTGGAGGAATCTTCACAGCTTCTATACGGGCCTCTACCCATAGAAGTCAGTCAATGTCATTCAAGAATAAAACTGAATTTGACCAACATTTACAGAAATGTTGGAGACATCGTTGGGAAATATATATCTGCCTTCTTTCAGAGAGCTAGATGGCGTGAATGTACCAGGATTCCAGGATATCAATGTAACAAGTGAGAAATTTGTATTATTTTTCCTCTGATTTATCAAACAAGTTGTAAAGTTTATCAAGTATTAGCTTTAGGGGTGAGGGTGAGTGGATCTGTATTTAGAGAAATAAGTCTTCCTATCTAATTCTTAGCAAGAAAGCAAGAAAGTATATTCCCCAAAAATGTCAACGTACTTTTTCAGTAACTTAAAAAGAAACTGGGACACAGGAGCACCACATAAAGGCATGAACAGAGGTGGAAAAAGTTCATTAACTTGTTTTAAGAGGAGGAAGGATAAAAACAGAAGCTGTCCAGTTCAAAAACAGACTCCTAGGTCCAAGCAGTGGCCACGTTCATGACACTGTGCTGGCTGACATTACAACTACCTGCCGTGTGCTCAGATCAGAGACGGGGTGGGGGGATAGGTAGATGCTAGGAGTGGGTTTAGGACTAGACTTTCCCAGAGGAAGAGGAGGAGAACAGCTGAACCCTGGTGGCACCCTCAGTGTCTTACCTGCTCTGGTTAGCAGCCATGCTTTAGGGTTAGTCGGTAGTGTTCCTAAAACCGCCACACAACACAGCTGTCAACAGTCTCATTTATCACAAACTCGCTCTCAGGGCGGCTTTGAGCCGTGACACCTAAAAACTTAACAAGACAGTGAACTCTCGCTGATCTTACGACTATGTCTATGGCATCTGTGAATACTTTACAGCAGATTTTCACTTTTCACACAGCAAAATGACTTTACTGATAATAATGATACATTTTTGATTTGCATATCAAGCTTAAGGTTACGTGTCGACTGTCCAAAACAACTAAAACAACTTTAAGTAATCAGATATATGCTTACTAAGAGTCACAGTTCATCTTCCATCTTATGTGAACAGATTACATTAAAGGACCCATCATAAAGATGCCATTTATAATGCTCAAATAAGGACAAAATATTCAGTAATTGCCTCAAAGGGGAAAAGTTCAAATTAAACTGGAGGCGCTACGACTTTCAGCTACTGTTGTTCAGGCTTGCAAGCAAAATCAATCCCAGTTTTTTTCTTATTTTTTTCCACCAGCGAGAACAAAAAAAACATCCAATTGCAAACAAGGAGGCTAAAGCTACCATATTCCAATTTATCATATTGCATCAGCTATTCATCATCAAACTTCAGAGACCTCTGGTGCCGTCCTAAATGTAAAAGCATTTTGAATTTGTAAGAAGAAAAGAACTTTTCTTAAGACTACGAGTGGACATGAAAGTGAATCCTTTTTTCTTTTATCTTTGCTTAAGAAAAACTAAATGTTTGAGAAAAACTGAGCCCTGGATTGTAACTGCTGCCATTTCTGACAGACCCGTGAGTAACATCCCACTTACACATCGTTACACTGGTCACTGGCTGCCTCCTCGGCTACCAGTATGTCGTACTCCTCTGCAGCATATTTCTCCCAGTTTGACAGCTCCTGTCCGTCCGTCTCCACCTCCTTAAAAACACGACAAGTTACATGATCCACTGGCAGGAAAACAAGACGCGATGTTGTGCCAAATCTGGTGGCATCCAGTCAGAATTCAATCTTACTCACCCTGATGACAGAGAACGGGTCCTTTTGCTCGTGGTCCAGGTACTTCTCGATGTTGAAGAACGTGTCAAAGAAGATATGAGCCAACTTGCACCTCTTAAGATCCCGCAAAGTGATCTTACCTGCACGAGATAAATCAACTACTTCAAACGGAGCATTTATGGTGTGGATATTAGGTAACTGTTATGTTTCTATAGGAGGTTTAGCCTAGGAAGTAGTACTGATAACCCAGCTACAACATCTACTAAGTCATCTTACGGTTCGCCTCATCTCGTGGCGGAAGGATTGAGGGCTGGACGTGTCCACAGATCAAAACAGAATACGGCTTTGGTGACAATATTTCAAACTCTGGCTGCAAATAACAATTTCCCTACGGCCTATTTTGACGATAAATACTTTAAAAAGTAAACTATACTTAATGTTTACTTTTTTGTTTGATGATATTAAATTTAGAAAGAAAAATAAAACAAAAATACATATTTTTTTTAAACAATTTAGGTCATAAACTTAATTTCATCTAAGTAAGCTGTGCTGCTTGGTGACTTAAACACAGTGAAAGTGATGGAGGGAATTTATATCACACTGTGGACGACACCAGCAGCTGTCTCTCATCTATCAGTGTCCCCTCAGCTAATGATCAATGACTTGGCCTCAAAATGTGTGCGCGCGCATGGCACTGTGATTGTGGACAAAGTGGAAGCTACACTGTGAATGTCCGAGTGTGTATTAATGTAAAACAGGCCTGACCTTCGATCTCAGGCTTGACAAGGTCAAGCATTTGGCAGAGGCAGTCCTCAAAGGGCAGCGGCTCAATAGCCATGGCCTCCAGCTTCTGACACTGCTCCTCGTAGAAGTACTCCAGCTCATACATGCTGAGCACCCCGTCCCCATCCAGGTCCATACAGCGGAACCAGTACTCTATGCTAATCAGACAGAGATAAAGGGAAAGAGGAGGGGCCAGACGTGAGCACAGATGAAACCTCTAAGCAAAATGATGATGCAATCAGTGTGGCTGAGTGTCAAGATACCTGGTGTCAGTCTTCTTGTCTTCCTCAGAGATGAGGAACCAGACGAAATCAGTGTAACTCAGCCGCCCCTCCTTATACACTCGTCTGTCCCTGATGGAAAACACACAAAACCAGTATTAAAGCTGGCAGTGGAGACTAGATAAGACTTTCATCTTTTTAAACTTGATTTCATTTACCTTGTTACTGTTCCTGAGAATATTCTCTCAATCATCTTCTGTGAGATGGCTGGAAAACAAATACACAAAGGGGTCACTTACAATCCCGTCTGTTTGGAAGAAATATCTCTTTTCCCTCTTAGACAACAGCTCCTTCAATTACTATACAACTTTTTCACAACACATGTAATCCATTCTCACAGTCTGTAAATCCAGACTGGCTAGTGTAGCTCTTTTTTATCTTGACAATGCTATAAATCCTCTGGTCATCGTTTCGACTGTACGGTGTTAGAAATTGTTCCAGACATGGCGTCATTGGAACCGAGTATATATGCTGCTCTCTTATTGATCTTGTGTCTCATTTCCCCTGCTTCACTCACAGACCATCAACCAAGAACATGTGGTGTGGAGTGTGTGGGGAGGAAGTGTCAAAGACAAATCTTTTTTTCCTGGCTGCATGTTTGTTTTGTGAGGAGTGAGTCTGGACGGACCAAATAACATTTACAAATGCCTTTTCTTGTTCCATGTAGTTTCAGCCTACTGACTGTGCTGCCACTGGCAGGAAGACTTAAGCAAAGTTAATTTGGTTCTGATGAGGCTGAGCCCTCCTCTTCTATCTTCTGTATGCATTTTTATAAAATACATGTTGATAGGACATAAAGAAAAAACTTGTGCACCTTGGTCATTGTGTCCTGCAAGGTCCTTCTGGTCTATGTAGAGGTCGTGATCGGTGTCCAGCTCCCAGAACTTGCAGTAAATGACATAGAAATGTTCGTAGGAGAAGAACTCCGTCAGCTGGTTCACGTCCTCTTCTTGCTCCAGCAGCACCACATTCTGCCCAGCAGGAAGTAGAAAAGTCCCTCATTAAGATGAGGCCAATTACTATTGAAAATGATTCTTTTAACAGTTTATAAAGTCACATTGCTGTATATGCAATTATATGCCCAGAGTTTTTGTTTCAAACAAAAATGATAACAAAGATTAAAGTTAATATGGATTTCCATATAGATTTCATTTCATTATTATTTTTTTGAAAAGAAAAAAAAACCAAACATATTAGATGTTTTAGAGTCCAGAACAAACTGAGTGAAATGGTTAACATACATTTATGTGAATAATTACCTGGAGAAAATTACTCTTCCTGAGCTCAGAACATGTTATTTTCCCCGTCCATGACCGGTTCACATTGTAAAATACCCTCTGAATCACCTGAAAAACAATGGACAGTCTTATCTTTGAGATAATGCTATTTCCGTGTTTCACTACAAAGTGCGGTGGTGTCTAATGGAGGCATACCGTTGTGATGTATCGCGAGTGAAAGTCCGGTGCCTCTTTTAGAAAGGCCAGACCCGGGTGTGAGTTCACCACATCCTGGGAACATAAAGAACAAGCCAGCTCACTTTGATGTTACTGTGCTTGATTTATATAGCAAAACAAAACAAACAAACAAACAAACCCAAGCGATAAAGATCACCCCGATGACACGCTATGCCTTCTGCACTAACAAAAAGATACGCTCAGTTAAATTCTGCAGTTATACCGAGAGACCAGCTAAATGACAGACCACATCTGTCTTTCTTTACAGGTATACAAAGCACATGACTTTCAAAGAAGGAATAAAAATGAACAGAACTGATTCACACATCAGAAGCTGCCAGTGTCTATATTTTATAAACAGTGCTATGTAAAGAAATTCTCCTTTTTAGGAAATCAGAATTTTCTTTGATTTACATATTTTTTTTAAATCTTGGTGAACTTGATTAGGGATGAGCTCGAGCCCTTTTTAACTGACAACAAAGTGGTAGGAAGGCCAAAAAGAATATGTTTACTTAGTGACCTTCTCTCCTTTCTAACGCCATAAAGTCACAGTGAGGGTGCTGCATTTCAAGTGAACACTGCAGCTATATTCTTGCCGTGAAACTCCCTCATGTCGTTTCTTTATTCTACTCCCCGTCTTTCTACTGGAGGAAAGAATTGTTGACATAAATGCGAAGGCGGCAATGAAATTAAAAGGCCTTATTTCAGGGCAGCCGTCGTGCCTCTTTGACTCTTACTGTGAGAAATTAAATCATAGAGAAACACATAAATCACAGGGCACAGGAAACAGGCGGGGACAGTCAAATCTACTCCACTGCAATCCGCCTTTCATTCATCAAAACAGTCAAAGGCGATTCGCTGAGTGGAACCATACAAATTAAACGGCGTGAGCCACAAGGCATCTCTGGTGGTATGCTAACGGGTGTTCAGCTCAGATCGCCACTTCTGCCAGCATGAAAATGAATCAGGTGTAGGGTGGGGCCTGTGTGGCACACCAACAGCTTGTCAGCTGGGATGCGAATACAAATAGCCGCCACAGCAGGTCCGCATGGTAAGAATTTCCAAACAGTCAATTAAACCTGTCTTTTGAGGATAATAAATGAACCCATAAGTCCAGGTTTTTGTGACTATTTTAGCACCATAATGCATTTATAACATGAGCCACATTTTCATCTCCATCAAGGGAATCTCCCCGAATAACCCCCTTCACTATATTTCTAGCTTACAGTAAGGTGCCTAAATTAGTCCTCTGCCACATGAAAAAGCACAGTCTCAGCAGGGCAGTCTAAAAACATAAGTCCAGTTTGCACCACCCAAGCCAATGCTATTTTGCCATCCCACACTGCCAAATCCAGCCCTCTCCCTGGGTGTGCTACAGCCAGTACCTGCAGGAATGGAATAAAGTCATCTTGTTCCAGGTAATTACAGCCAGGCTTGGCCAAGAGGTGCACAAATTTAGAAGAATCATCGTGACAGGTCAGCAGAGTTCTGGAGAAGAAAAGAGAGAACAGATGGTTACAAGGTTACTCCCACTTTGGCTGTTAAGTTGCCTCTGTCCGTTTTATCGTTCCTTCAAAAGCGTAAGTTTGACAATGTTGTATTAAAAAGTGCTTATGTGCAAGTATAATACATTCTGAAATTAGGATTCTGTATTGCTGCCAGGTGATTATAAGCATGGAGTGTTATGGTAGCAACTCAAAAATAGTGGGAGTGTCTGTTGTGGCCTCTTCTAAGAATGGCTCAGTCATGAGCTAAAGTCAAAGGGCAAGTCTGTCCAGTCCTCTGGAGGCTTAAGATATTAATACAAGAGCATGCCTATTGCACACAACCACATTCAGTGCAAATCACCAGTATAAAAGCCCCCTGGTATTCCTTTCAGTTTCATGTAGAAAGACACTGAAAGGATGTTTTCATTTATACACTGTATATATACAGAGCATCTTTCCCCTTGTGGTGTTTATGAGGGCAAAGATTTTTGTTTAGGAATGAAAAGGAAAATGCAATAACAGCAAAGATAATAGCAGTGTATGTTATTCCCAGCGAGTGGTCATCATTGTTCAAAGGAGATTGTTTAAGCCATTTGGCTGTGGGTGAATGCACCAGTGGTCTAGTGAGAATAAGAGAAGCTATTGTCTTACTTTCTCCACATAGCCACAAACTTGTGAACGGACACGAAGCCCGTCCTGTCGCCTCCAGCTGAGCAGAACAATGGCACTTTCCAGTAGAGGGGACACTCACAGGCCTATGGAGACAAGGTGGCAAAAGAAACGGGGTAGTGTGTGATCAGGATTTAGAGAAGATAGAGGGGGAAGATTAAATAGAAATGTAAACTCCGCAAAGCACACGTGACCATTAATGCAGAAACGAATTGTGAAAAGACATCGGAATGAGTGTTTCACGGTTTAAAGACTTCCCAGAGGAAACCTAGCTGTCACTGCTCTCTTTACTCAGGTTCCCCTCTGACCATCACCAACCTTCTTCAAGGTCAAGGAAATAATATTTTTCCAGGTTTTAAAAATCAGCAAACATTCATAAAGTCAGGAGCTAAATGGCACTAATGAAAATAATTTGCTGTGTGGCAGCTCCATGCTACAAATTATGTACTCACCTTGGCAACCTGCCCCATGTCCTCAATGGTGGCCCTTTCATTTGGGAATTGTGAAAATATTTTCTCAATTTTGGAAATGAGGCCGTCAATGTTAAGGTTGGCTTGGGGGCGGCCCTGTGGGAAGTAAAACTTGGGAATGCTTTCACTCAGTGCTGTGGTGACTGGCTCCTCCGTCCTCACCTGAGCCTGGGATAAACACAGAGAAACAAGGACTTAGCTGCTGATGCTAGCAAAGGCTAAGACCACTCAGCTCAAGTATTCCAGCATGTGCTCGAGGCTCGCCTGAACACAAACGCTACACATTGCTGGCATTCATGTAACTATACCTCTCAGCAGCCCAAAGGCCATCACGGAAGAGTTGTGACTACTCAGCAATCACAAATATTCATGTGACTGACATTTTGCTCCAATGCAAATTGGCTAAAAGATTTTAAATAATATCTGCCAGTGTTTGTAACTTATAATCATTTATTTATCAAACTGTGTCAAAAGGATTTAAGAATTTAGGGCTTTAGACTGGATATAGCAATCTGCAGATAGTAGAAGTCTATAGTCATGATGTGGACAACTTGTGCTACATTAGTCAAATGATTGGTCTAAAGGGTGTTTTGTTTGAAATCTTGATGTAGAATGAGCAGTTTGTACTCAATAATGATTACAGGCTACCTGTGGCCAACTACAATAGGGTATTATACTAAATTTAGTCTTGCAATTTTGTGCACTGTGATAAATATGGTGACTTAAAACAACAAGTGTGTTTGAATAAGTCATTTTAAAACCGCTCTACTTTTGTTTCCACTTAAGGAAAACACAGAATTTCAAGATTTTATCTTAAATGTTAGGATCCATGTAAAGATAAGTGTAAAAAATAATTGCAAGATTTTAATACAAGCTTCCTAATAAATGCATGTAAGTGGAGAGGCACACTATCAAACATAGCAATAAATTAGCCTGTTCACGGCAGGTGTTGTGACTTAACATATAACATTATGGATGGCTCTTTCAAGTACCCAAGTAAATCACGATTGACAATGTTATCACTTAAACGAGTGCTGTTCGTCTATGGCCACTGTGGTTGTCTTTAGTGGAGGGAAACACAGCTGAGGAACTAAATGAGTTATGGACTGCAATGTTATGAATGTGTGCCTCAAAAGGAGAGCAACAGCTTTTTAAAAACTGAAAAATGAAAGCCTGCTTTTTTTATTTGTTTTTGTTTTAGCTGTGGGTATTTTTCTTCTTTATTATTGACTGTGATCTATTTTATTCTGTTCTACGAAGCACTTTGGAGTTATGTCTTGAAAAACGTTATACAAATAAAGTTTATTTGTTTTATTGGCAGGATATTATAGGCAAGAAACAAAACTGAAACAGGATTAAGTCAGGGATATACTGTGTACACAGCAGAGGCTAGTGGCTTGTAATTAATGTATTTACCTTCGATGCTTGTGTTTGCCCAGTTTCCTAAGTGATATAAAAACCTGCCTTTATGTTGGAGCTTGCATGCGTCTGTGTCTTTTATTATTACTATGATCCCAGGCAGAAAACATCATTTTTTTTTTGTCAGAGCTTGGCTGCATGTGCTTTATAATTATTATTTTGTTCATTTATGCTTTGTTTAACCATGAAAACATGTATTTCCTGACAATGGAAAATAACATATTCTCTATTCTAACAATGGCGACATAATATTTTGCCCAAGAATGTCACAGTGAATCCAACTGACCACACCAACAGAGCATAGCTGACATATTAGGAAGATATCAAACTCACTGATAAAAATGACCACTGCGTGACTCACACAGTGCTATGCTGTAGAAAACAACAAGCCATCAGGATATTTTCATAGCCTTACACATAAAAATACACAATGCACTCAGTGCCAAATGTGTTGTTATGCTGCACTTATCACTATGCAGACTTTAAAAGACGTACAAATTCCCTTGTAAAATTATCACTAGGAACTTGTTCCTATTTTGGATATGACTGTGTAAACATTAGACTATTTTTTATTGTTGCTATTTTAATGTTTGTCTGAAACAGGTCTCTCTTGTAAATGAGACATTGAGTCTCAATGGGACTACCTGTATAAATAAAGGTTAAATAAAAAAATAAAATAAAAGAATCACCCAGTTACTAAATACAGCCTGAGCAGACTATACTTTGCTCTCAATCGTCATTCTCAAAGACTATTCACATGAGTCAAGAATGCACTAACCAAATCATTTTGTGAGGCCTCTAATAATTACATAAACACACACACGCTTTGCTCAGTTAAGACACCAAAAATAACATCTTGCTGTTTATTTTGGTCAAACATGTATTCTGCCCAAAGTTTATTAGACCAAGTCTCTATGTAACATCATGACTGTAACAATAAAACATTCAACAATAGCTTAAAAAGGCCTTAAATTACAGATCTAAACATAACAGGGTGGTAAATCTTTCCTTGCCAGCTTCTACTTGTATGACTGTTAGTACTGTCTGAAAATGTTTTGTTGTACTCTAATAAATGATAAATGCTGCTGATCCTCTGCTCTTGTCCTCTGTGTTGGTGTGAGCCATGGCTATAAAAGGACATAAACATCTCCCGCTGCCCTGCCCCGCACTGTCCCCTCTTTCTCTCACTTCATGCTAACCGCTAGCAAAGCTCTTGAGCACAACTGCTAAGCCACATGACATTTTACATATTCCCCATGATGTGGTCTGAAAGAGGACAGAGAGGCAGCTGTGCATAACATACCACAAAAGATGAAACATCATCCAGTACGCTCAGATTTCCTATACCTCCGTACAAATGAAGAATACCTTCATTAACTCTAAACTCACAAACAAAAAGCAGAACTGATTGCACAACAACATTTCACATGACACAGCTGTGCGTGAAAGCAAAGTTTTCAATATGCCCAGAAAAAGAGTTAACTACTACTTTGCCTTTATTTACCTAGTCAATTGTTGTACTTTAATTAGTAATTGTGCTACAGTGACATCTGAATACCAAGAAAGTAAGCCCATAAATACCAGTCAACATTAATAGACCTGTCCCCTCACTGACAGGCCAGCAAAGCCTGTGTGACACAGCGTACATTCACACAAACACCTGCCTGTCCTTGCTGGAAGGCTCTCAGCCTCTTCTTAAACCGAGAGGGCAGAACAAAGTCACATCCACGTGCCAGCAGAGCCAGCTCCTTCCTCAGGTCAGGGTCCTGACGCAGGGATAGCTCCTTCATCCTCATCCTCGCTCCACAAAGGACGAGGAACACATAAACATAAACAACACTCAATCCAGCGTTATCTCCTTGACCATGCAGTCACCACTGTAAGTTAAAAGGCAGTGGAAGCAGTGAAGCTTCTCTGTGCGTATGTCCCTGTGGTTGTCCTCCGTTTGAGTGAGAGCCACTTAATGCATGAGAGCAGCTGCTACTGTGACTCTCTCTCCCATTCCAGATCTGGTCTCACAATTTCAGCTCAGCCTGCTGCTCTGTCCCAGCCTCTACCCAACATGCACACGCACAAACACAGACGCAGCAGGGTCAGGGAGCCCTTGCCTCAAAGCTGCTGGGGAGATAAGGAAGAACTGGGTGCATGTGTGTGGGAGTCACCTACTGTATGTGTGGGATGGGAGGGGGTTCAATGGATCTGCCCTTTCCAGTTTGCATTCCTGAGTCCTCATTGAAGGTTATGTAAAGAGACAGACCTGTTGTTGCAGCTAGCAGTAGCCAGAGTTCAACTGCAAGATGGATCTCCAAAAGACAATGCCACACTGTTCAAGTTAACTGGCTTTCCTTCTGAAAGCTTCCACAAAACAAAAAACTTGGGAAACGGACCCCCTTAGTCTTTAAAAGGCATCAGGGTGCTAATGAGAAAATTCAGAATAAACCCCTGAAGTGATGGAATATAATGAAAGCTGCATATTACTTCTACTGTCACTAACTCTGCCTCCAAGCATAGATGACAAAAAGAGAAGGGACCCAGAACAAACTACTGATGCATGGGTATGTAAAGTAAATAAGAAGGGTATTTATTTAATACTATTTAATGACAGAAAACAAGAGTCCACTCATCAGATCATATCTAGACAGCCATACATTTTCCCATACGTTTTGCATGCTGTCTTCTGGTGGTTTTTGTTTGCCTTCCCTTCGCAAGCTTCGGCTGCCAGCCATTCCACGTCTTATTATAGTTGATGGGCAATAGAGCGAGGCAATGGGACATGCCAAATTCAAAGACTGATGACCGAACCAGTCTGGGCCTATTAAAAGCACCACCAAGCACTGTTTGGGAAATCCAAGAAACTGGATCTGGAAAAACATGAGTGTATCTTTAGTCCTCAAACAAACATCTACTTCCGATTGCTGTTATCCTGAAATGACGGCAATTACATCAATTCTCCATAAACGCACTGATCTAACAGCTGTAGAGTTGCCTTGACTGCAGAGATTGTAGACAGGGCAAAGCCCAACACCTGAACACCTTCTCATGCAAGTAGCTAATCAAACAGAAATGGCATAGAGATGTCCGCATCAGAAGACTATGTAAATAAACCTGGATCTGTTAATGTCATTGTCCATAGAAACTAAAAGCACACCCACTGTATTTTTAGATGACAGGACTCCAAAGTCCACAGTTTTCCACTGGTTTCTGCTCAATCCCAGTCACTGTTGTCTTCCTTACAGGATGCTGCTGCTGCTTGATAAGCTGTTTGTATACATTCATTTCACATCAGCTGCCTTTTGTTAATGCTCATCAATAGAAATGAAACATAGAAAGGAAAGCACAACTAAAAAAAACAAAACAAAACAAAAACAAACCCAGCAAACCCTTGACCAGATTCAAGCTTGAACTCTCATCTACTGTTCAGTCTATTTTTGCATAAGCAAACAAAATGTGAAGTCTGTTCCATAAACAGAGCCATCACGACACAGCAGGGATAACAATGTGTTGTTTTACACATGTAAAAATAACCCCATGGGTGTGAGAAGTGATGTCTCACAGGTTCTGTATGAAGTTTGTGCTTTTTAATTAACTAGATAAGAAGAGCTCCAGCAGGCACTATAACAAACTAAATCATCTTGGGGCCACTCCAGGAAAGTTATCTGAACAGCACCTTGAGAGGCAACTATTATACAGACAAGCTGCTAAACTATCGCATCCACAGTCTGATGGGTCACTTAGTAAACAGAAAAGCAGAAAAACTCAAGCTGATCCCATAACGTGTCCAATCTCTAAACTGTGAAATCTGATTTGTAAACAACCATATGTCAAGTCATGTTGACTTAACTGAATTACAGATGAGATTATGAAACACACTGTTCACTGTTAGAGACCTCTGGCAGATCTACGTGTTAGCATTTCAAGCACTCAGATGGCAAGATGAAGCTGGATTTTAGATGGGCTTCAGCAGACTCATACTCTGCAACTATGATATTCAAAAGATCAAACCCACCAATCCTATCTGACAGTGACATGATTTCTACATCCAATCAGAGGCGACTTAAACCATCACAACCCTTTGGTAGAGCCACAGCTTGTTCACAGAATGAGAACAAAGCCAGTGCTACAGGAAAATCCAGAAAGCTCCAACTCAAATCCCCACAATTGGATGTCTAAGATGGGGATTTGGGATACATGTGAATGTTTGTCAAACATGCAACTGAGTAACTGATAACACAGTGGTCACAGATAGAACATGATGTGAGTAACAAATGTCATAGCAGTCTAACCTAGACATTTGAATGAAAATCAGTGTAACCAATATGGACAAGAAGTAGAGCAAAGGGTCTGTAACAGTAAAGGAAGAAGCTGTAGCTAAGAAATCCCCATACACAGGCGTACCGGTACTTGTACAACAGCACTGCAGTCTGTTTGTTTAAAGATTAGACTGTAAAGGAACCAACACAGTGCAGAGGATTTTAAAGTTTTTTCTTCTATTGGCACCATAAGATATTTAAGCAGGATAATAAAATTTAGATTTACCTTTTCGACATCAATGGCAAAACTAGGTAATAGGAATTAAAATGTCAAAAAATAAATTACACTTTTTATCAAGATACTGAAATCTCATGAAAGAAGGAGATGCCACCACTGAAGAAATATGCTTTCAATGCATCCTGTAGTTTTACAGAAAGCTCACAGTACTAGTTGAAAACAACATTTGCTATTGTACCACGTTGACACACAAATGACTGAGACTCCAAAATAATAGCACTTGCGGGAAACACTTTAACACCTGGCGCTCTCTGACAGGTCAGACAACTGATAACGTGACCCCAGACCCCCTGCTTCAAATAGCTTCTATGTTGCTGAGCGCAACCAAGCATGTTATAAAAAGATGTCTTAAGAAATGCACGATATACCAAATGCAGATGCGGAGAACAGAAGAAAAAGTGAAACCCTCAAATGCAATGTGCTCTCACTGCCCTATATTTCAACAACTCACTGTTTGACCAATTGAACTCCTAACACTGAAGTGATTTTACGTGTTGAGCTACACAGCAGCTCTGAAAGCCAAGCATTCATGGGAGGGCTGATATTTACTGTACATAGTGTAAATAAAAGACCTGCAACTACATATCCTGACAATGAGCAGCATCTAATGGAAGCAGTTTCAAAGGAAATTACGCAGAAGATGAATGTGCTGCCACACCTCATCTCACTGGCAGAGTTCTGGGTATCTAATGCCAGCACAAGGGAACCAAGGCTATCTATATCAGTGTCTGATGTCAAAGTCAGACCAGCTGTTCCAGGCTGCATCAGTGTGACATAAATCGAATTTTTTAGTAATCCTTTGAAGAATGCATCTGTATGCAGGAATTCATTTTGTTGTCTTAAAATAGAAGTATTGCATTTATTCACCCTCACAATCCCTCTAATATTGAGTGACACAGTGTGGCCACATGCCATGACACATCACAGGAGAATATACAAACTGTCCAGCAGTTGCCTTATAACTGATTGATCAGCAGAGAGAGGGCATTTGTGGGCAAATTTCACAGTGGCGTGTGAGAGAGAGTGTGTGTGTGTGTGTGTGTGCAAATATCCAAAAGTTTAGATTTAACTTTCAACCCTCCAACTGTTCAAATGATTAAGGCTCAACATGAAGAACAGAAACCAAGAAAGATCCTGATAGACAGTTAAAGATAATTGATTAGTTTCAAAGAGTGACTCTACAATCCACACTTCCTCTTGTGGTCAGGCTATTAAATAATCAACTATAGCTATGAAGACTGAGTTTTTACCTGAACCCAAAAACGTATATTAGATAAAACTGATGGATGTTTAATTAGTTAATTTCATTTTATTGTCCTCTATTGAAATACGTTGTTTATCTGTGCCTATAAGGCTGGGTAGTAAGTTGTAAGACCATAGTTATTTATTTTATAACATACTACCACTACTGGTACTGCTAGTCATGTTTCTAATATATAAACATGTACGTTGAATCAAACATTAGATCTCATTCTCCTGCTCTGGTGTTTCACATGTCTACTTGAAGATCTCCTCATGCACCTCTTTAGCATGTCACTAACATGTAGAAGGTGGGGTCCTAAGGACCGTATGCCTCCAGCTGTCTCAGGCTGTCTCACTGTCATCACATGCACTAATGTCCTTAATCTGTCACTACTCTAGGCTTTCACGTTGCACTTCTCATCCTAACAGATTATGAGTCCTTGAGCAGATATACAAAATATTTAGGGGCAGCTAACTATTTTGTGTAGATTTTTTTTTTTTAGGTCATAATCTAAACAATCCAAAGTAAAACACCTTGGCCACAGCACAGTAAGAGCTACAGCTCACAGACTGAAAGAAGTAACCAGAGTCCCAGGGACAGGCTAGGTTCAGACACTCCCACTTCTCATACCACACTAATTCGTGGGTGAGGCCTGAACATTTGGAAAGTATTTGACTAATAATCACTACATACGCATACAGACAAGAAGGCTCCACTGTGACAGGGCAGAGTGGACAACCTCTGAATGTCTTTGATGCTGTAGGCCACTCAGCATCCTCTTGTGGCCAGTCAGAGCTAACAGAGATCCCAGAACATACAAGTGAGGGAAACTCAACATTTAAATCAGTTTAACACAGAATTTAAAAAAAGAATTACAAAAAAAAAAACTTTGCAAAGACAGATGTTAAGCAAATATAAGTCAAATGCACACTATGTCCATTTAGATGTACCATTAAACTGGACATGTACGCTTAGTATGACAAAGCTCAACTTTTGGCTAAAACTGAATTTTGTTTAGATTACAAAAATGTAACTAGAAGGAGGATAACATTCATGTTTATGAACTTTTCACATGAGATATTTTGATACTAATGTAATTTACCAGTGGCAGAAGCCAACGTTTATATAGTGTGACGAAGAAGGAAGTTTCTTTTTTCCCCCCTCGTTTCCTTGTTGCAAAAGGGAAAATGAAACAATAACAACAACAAAAAAGGCCCCCAAAACTCTGCCACTTTTGGCCAAATTGACTTTTTTAACACAGACTCAGAATTTCAAGCTCAGACATGTCCTTTTCGCAAGTATATTAAATTTGTCAGTCCTTCATTTAACTCACATTAACATAGCCGTTGTTATGGTGATTACTGACTGGAAAATTACCAGTTTATGATTTCAACTAGTTATATTAGCTAGAGTTTAATGAGCCCGATAAACATTACTTGATCCTAAAATGGTCAGAAATAACAAGAAAACCCATAGTTTTCTATCAAATAAGGTAACACATAGTGACTGCATTTCCTGTTTCACATCATACTCGCTTTGCTGCTGCCCCACCAAAAGGCCCATTCTGTGCCAGGAAAACCCTGGTTTAAATGTGCAAATATGGATTTAATTTCAGGTTACTGTATGGATTGCACAATACCACATAGATATGCAGATAAACTGCCAGTTAAACATACAAATAAGTGCACTACAACTATAAAGATAAACTTACCAGACTGATAAGCTGTTGTGTAAAAAAAAAAAAAAAAGCCAAACAAGGACTTATTTTATAGTTTGCTTACCAGAAAGCAAAGAGAGGTTCCCCTTTCAACTTATAAGTACATCGTCTTTTTAATGTTTACTATCGGTATGCAAAGAGTTTAAAATATTCAAATCATTGTGCAACACACCCTCAAGTACCTCAGGTGGTTTCAGGAAGAAAAAGAACAGGGTGTCACACCTTGTTTTTCATAATAGTAAATCAAAAGCACTGTGGTATAACACCTTTAGGATTAAAAACAAAAACCGGACTAACAGCTGGCACAATGCAGAACTCCTTATTTAGTGGCTCTTAGTATGTGGATTTTTTCCCTGCGGCACCTTAAGACTTTTTGGCTAAATTTTTCAACAATGAGTTACATGCTTACCAAAAAACATGGAAAATATTTATTGGAGTTATTGTTTGAATACACAGTTTACCTTCTTTGTGCTGAGAGATCTCCGTAGTACCCTTCCACTTGTTCCAGTCATTCTGGTGTTACTGCTACTTCGGGAAGGCAGAGTACTGGTAGATGGGGTGCTGAAGGGTGTACTTAAGGGAGCAGGCTTCTTCTCTGCCAGATTCTTCTGTGATGCCACATTGTTGTTTTCATTGAAGCTTAACGACCTTTTATCTTGCGCGTCCCCAATACTCAATTCAATAGGCTGTCCACTTTTGATTAGATCAAGATAATCTTTGAGTATTGACTGAGTTGTAGGATCACTCAGCCAGTTGAGAAACAGCTCGTCTACTTTCATTTTAAGAACCGGCTGGAGAGCTTGTGGTGACGGCATTGTCGCCTAAAGCTTCCTCTGATGACCGTACCTGCGTAGAAATAACAGCAACTTTAACCTCACACCACCAATATCTGCCTCCCACACAACGTCCGTGGATGACACGAAACTGTCAGAGCAGCGGCACTGAGTAGGCCACTGAGCAAAAAAACGACATGAGCAGTAGCCCTTGCTTTGAGTACAAACCAACACTCACTCACGTTATTGAATTTTAGCGCGAACCGTCAATGCTTTAGCCCACAGGCCAAAGTGGGGAACCCATATTACTTCAATAATATTTCAAGCCAATTTTAATCCACCGCATGGCAAAAACAGCTGCATAAAGTAAACATTTCAAAAGCTTCCGTCAATTAAACCTATTCTACTATAGACGAACGGGGACTACAACAGCTTTAGCTACTATAGCTTTAGCAGCTAGCGCCAACTAGCCAATAAATGTACCCACCTTGCCGTGAATGGACAGCAAAGCAAAACACATTAATATGACTCTACATTTCCTTCATAAGCGACGATGCTCAGCGTACGTTCGGCTAACAGTGAAACATAAAAGCAGCACTGAAAATCCGGTGAAATTCATTTCTATGGGAGAAAACACAGCAGTCAGGAACAACTTTTCAGGCTCTCGTTCCCCTGGTAACCACACAGCGTTATCGCGAGATCGTCCACGCGGTGGCAGCGGTTTCTCCCGCGGGATCAGTAAGCGCTTGAGCTGACGTACACCTGTTAAAAATTAAAAGTGCGGACGTATTTCTCATTTAATGGTTCTATTTCCCCCGCTAGCTTAAGTAACATAAGCCTATTCTAACACTGCAGTATTCTCAGTTATAAGTAACTACAAAAGCCTTACTGCCAAGTCTGTCTCAGTAAGTATTAGAAGTGTTTTCAAAGAAACTACTACATAAACATTATACAGTTTTAAACGTAGCCCGTCGACTTGGACTTAATAACGTACCTGGTGTCCAATGATTCCATCTCTTAAGTTTAATGAGGTTGTTTTTATGACTATTAAGTATTATAGTTGTAAAAAAAATATATAAGCATGTAGTATAATATAAAGTAAGTTTACGATATATTGTGGATTATTATAAATTGTATGAGGTTGAAACTATTGCAGTGTGCATCTTGAGACACTAATTTAATACAGGCGTATTCATTCAGTCTTTTTCTCATTTAACCTGTACATCTGCATTCCCTTTGATAATGTATGGTCGGTTTGTATGATGTACGGCGAGGGCTGTTCATCAGTGCACTAGTCATTTCCAGGAAACTAGTCCTGTGTGTCCAGTTTAGCCTCGTACAAACCTGATTCTGACTCTATGCATGAATGACGCATATGTGTCCTATTTCACTCTGTCTTCTCAAAGCAGCTGGACTGAGCACCTGCTGTATATGGAGCTGGACATACTTATCGATTACTGTGTGGAGAAGTGGCCCCAGACATCGTGGTTTCCTCATTGCATCCCCCAGCATAGAAAACAAGCAACACAGGAAAAGGTCAGTTTAGATTATTGATACCATATATGACACCTGCAATAAAAGAAAACACAGTGGATTATTATTATTTTTTCATCAGAAAGACATGCTTTATAGCAGACCTAAGACCCAGGCTTCAACCACTGATTTAATGGTTTGGGTTTTTTGTACTTGAGTCTTGTCTATATTAGTAAAACTGATTTCATGATCACAGGGTCGGTACTAATGGCACACCAATTTCACGTGGAATTCTTCTCATTTACACAAGCACTGCAGCCAAAACTAACATGTTGGTTATTGTTTGTTTCTGTGAATACAATGTTGCTGGGCAATTATGTTTATTATGCAGCCAACAGAACAAATTTTGTCTGGACTAATTTTTCTGGTTTGGCATTGACTGATTATGTCTGTAAACAATTCTTTTAAACACCAATTTTTTTGGCATTTGCACTGTGTGTAATTATTTGTTTCTAATGACTTTAATTTACTTTACTGGAGCTTTATGACTTCTGACATGACGGATGTATTTTCGAAGGGGATTTTGAATTTTAAAAAAGTAACTTTTTGATGGAGACCATACCGCAGTGGTATGCTGACGGGCTTTACTGATGTTTCTCTTTCTTTTAGGCATGAAAGACATTGGGGACACCTATCACTCCAAACCTCTATCTCGTTAATAAGAACATTCAAAGTGCCTGTAGCTTTGTTGTTAAGAGCGCATTAACGGCGGTTCCGCAGTTGTGAAAAATATCGACTGAATTCCTCTGATTGCTTCCCTTGATAACGCGAGTAAATCAAATCTGAAACATCCAAAGTTGTCTGAGGCGCGGCACGTAATGAGAAACCTCTTTGTTCTGTAGAGCAGCGAGCCTTACATGTGTTTTAGAGCCCAATCAATATCCGAAATGAGAAGAGAAAAAGTGAAGGTCTTGAAACTTTAGACTTTGCAACTTTTCAAAGTGTAATTATAGTGTACAAATAGGATTTTACCCAAAGCAGTGTGCATGTTGTTTTTTCACGCCTTGAAGGACATTTCAAAGGTTTGGCCGAGTCTGAAACCACAGGGGGACAGCTGGTTAGCGTAGGAAAGTGTTAGTGAGGGGTTTATGTGTGCAGCTCGCCCTTACTGCTGTCAGCTATGCTATATGGGCGCTCTGTGAAGTAGACGATAAGCAATCTGCTCTAATAAGGGGAGTGAATAAAGTTAAAAGTCTTGTGTTGTAGTTATGTGCTGTAGAGAAATATTTGGACCATACCGTACTCACATACTAGAAAAGGCAATAGGCCATGGTTATTTTAAGGTTGAAGTTTGTTTGACATTGGTAAGTTTAGACACTACTCTTTTCTCTTCATTTAAAAGATCCAGATTGCAATGTGAGATTTTTTTTTTGTGGCTGAAGTTTCACATAAATTACTTACGTAGAAGGACAGCAGTCTTTAATAAGTAATGTACGGATAACTTTTGTTGTGTAAAAGTGTAAAAATGGCATTTAGACATACTGTAGACGGACGGTCTACAGTGCTTTTACTTACACTCAAAGAAAATCTGATAGTTCTGTCAAGGTGGTTGTTCTTGAACATCTTACAGGATCTGATACCAATCCAAACATCTTCACCTTTGACTTTGGCTTTCATTCAGTAGGGATGTTTACAACGCAAAGTCAAGACAGTGACAAATTTGTGAGCAACGTTGCCACCTTTGTCTCAATTGCTTATAAGTGGTCTTAACCTCTGTTGCACATTTGTTTTAAACCAGCTCATTTGGTGCATTTTTGTACAAGGCAGAGATAAGAACAAGGCCCAATCAGACAAACAAATGACTTCTCCATCTGCTTGAAATTTGACAAAATGACCCAAATAGTTTTAACAGATTTCCCAGAAGATATGCGGAATAGCAATTTAATATTTTCTTTTCTGTTTTATGACTTTGAATATATAACAACTAAATAAGTACACGACAACAGCCAGTTGAAAAGATTTTGATTGTGAAATGTAAATAATATGCAGTTACTGTTAAGTTACACTGATATTATTCCCCAAACATTTTGCAAACACAACAGAAACTAGTAGAAAGTGCTTTCTTAAAAATTGTATTTCATTATGTAGTTAATCTATTTGTTCAGCTGCAATTTATGCGTATGTTGTTTTAACTATTAAAATAACTCATCGTGGCAATGTTCTCCTCCTCAGCGACACACGAGCAGACTTTGCTTCAACATACAATGTCAGATGTGTGCTGCAGAAAACAGCAAACTGAATAAGAAATGTTTTTAAGCTTGTATAACTGAACTCTATGATACCAGGAGTAAAAGTAGGCAGTAGATGTGTATAAAGGTAATGCTGATACAGACGGTGCTTCTTTTCAATAGCTCAACATTTAGAGTAACATACATGGTTTTACGTTCCCCAGGCATCTCCTTCTTTTATCTGCGCTCTGTAAAAAACACGAGTGTACTTGTTTTAGTTATAAAAAAAAAATACAAGCTTACTGAACCAAGAGCCAGTGTTAGCTCTGGAAAAACACATTTCAGCCCCTCTGCCTGTCTATGGGACTTTTAACATTGTAGAAGAGTAGATTTACATTTTTTATTGTTAGAGCTCTTATTAAAAGTCCAAATAATTGTATTTATAAATTACATGGACTTACTCGTGGACTATAATGGATGAAAATCATTCAGTGTTGGAGTAGTATTGACGTGTTTAATAATTAGATTTAAATCAAAACTATTGTCACTAGCAGATTAATGAAACACAGTGCCTGTTGTTGGAACTGTTTATATGCAGGAACTACCCAGGAACCCACTTAGCAGGAAATATTTTAAGCACAAAGTTTCTATACTGAAGTGCATTAATATAATCAGAAAGTTGCTCCCGTCCTCACTAGCCTTTATAAGATTATTTTTAAGGATTTTTTTTTGTTTTTTTGCTGTTGTTGTTGCACAGCTCCAAGTGATGAAACTCTAGCTGACAGGGTGATTTAAACTCTCAGATTCCTGTGGCATGTAATACAAAACAAGGTACACGAGTTACCACAACAGTCCTGAAATGTCATTTTTATTTGCCTTTGCCCATTGTGCACCGTGTTTGTTTTATTTCCAGACACTGCTGAAATAATTGTTAGCATAAAGCAGGAATTTTACAAGAATGTTGCTATAGTCTAGTGATATTTTTTGAGCAGAAATCGCTTTGATCTTGGTCTTAAACAATCCTCTGTTTGATATGGCTTTCAAATGAACTCTGGTATGAACCTCACGTTCCGCCTCCCAAAATGGCATCGGGTAGTGATGAGCCTTCTCGTAGCTCTTTCATGGCTACACTGTAAACACGCAACGCTGTTTTTATTCCTTAAGAAAATCACAGACGCAGAATCAAACTGTCTTCAGTCAACATTTAGATTCCTAATATGCTGTGCGAAATGGAGCCGCGGAGGAGGAGACTTCTTTCATTAGACACTTCACTGAGGCTCTGAAGTTCACTCCTTCCATCTGAGATGACTTTAAAAGAGAAACAATGCATCTGCCTATTGGGGTCTTTGGAGATTTTCTCTCTCATCACATATTAATGAAAGAGGTGCATGTATGGAGTTGGAAAGCTTAAGCAGGAAAACCTGGTTTTGAGCATACCAAAGAGAGTCGACAGATATATAGATATATATATATATTTAATAGAGTCATATATAGTGTGTATATGCAACTTGGTATACTATATGTTGTTTCTCAAGTAAGCTTGAAGTGAAGTGCTTTGCAAAATCTGCACATTTTCTTCAGTCTAGTTCTGCAGATGCTATACAAGGATGTAAAATGTGTAACAGTTGCCTGTAGAGGGTGCACTTCACTTAGGATGTGTCAGCGCTGTATTCCTCTCACTTGCTCACTTGCTTCCTAACCAGACACAGATACATACACAAACAATTCACTCAAGTGTAATGATCTTATATGAGGCACACAGACAGCATGAATCAGAGGTGAGTTCATGCCAGTTATTCTGCTGAATGCACCGTACATCAGTTTCTCACATTGGCCTCCATTTCTCCTTTAATGAGACAGGCCCATCAAGACGGAGCGGGAGCTTTTTGATATCCTCAGAGGGCCATGGTGAGCAGACACATTAATGCTCATAATTCATAGCAAATCAAGGAAGATTTTGTTGGAACAGAGGATCACACCAATTACCAGTTGTTTATTGTTTGCTATTGTTGTGTTTACTGCAGTCTAATCATATTTGGAGGTCGGCCACAGCACTACATCAGCTCCAAGTGGAAAAGCTCTTTTGAAGCCTTTCATTTCGGTGTGCCATATTAGCTGCACTGAGCAGCCCTAGACAACATGCTGCCTTTGCTTTCAAGATAAAAAGAAGCAAGCATTACATCACTTTCTAAATAACTTCACAAATTAAGAAAATTGCAAGTAAATTGGTCACCTAGAAAAAACAAAACAAAAAAATTAAACACCAGTCCATTAAGAAAAATGTGTTTCATCTATTAATTTGCTTCGAGATAGTAATCGTTTCAATAATGGCTTGAACATGGGAACGAGAGTTTGTGTTCGATTCTGAGCTGATGTTGTTGGTCGCTAATGTTTGGCCAGACAGAGCTCCGTCTTTTCCCTTCTTGCCCCTCCTATGGAACAAGCAAATTCGTGGCATGAAAGCAAGAAAATCATGGAAATCAGCAAGGCCTTCATTATACCAAGGTCATTACATCTGGCTTTTATCCTCCTCTGTACTTATAGGAGGTAAGAGAATCCTATTCTCCATCACCCAAGGCCTCACCTTTGAACACACACACGCACACATAGGCTTACACCAGAGCCAGCATTTGCTCATGCACAGGCACACACATATACACAGGCAAACACACATAGGTTTCTCTTTCATTTGGCCTGCTTGAATTTCATCATTCATTTTTACATCACATTAGTGTGGTGTGTTAGTGGTCGACTTGTCTGCGTGTAGAGGGCGGCTGTTACTTCAGGAAAAGACTGAATAATGCACGGGAGAAGGCAGGGAAAGGCTCAAAGGGGGTCTGTAACAGAAGAGATGATTGCCTCCTTATACTATATATATATATGTGGCACAGTTAGGGTGCACACAAAGTGAGGTAAATAGATCAGAGCGTCTTGAATCTTGCTTCATGGTAAACTAGAATGTAGGTGGGCTGTTTTGGGGCCATGCAGTAGAGTAAGGGTCCTTAGTTGACTTTTTTATGATAAATCACACTGAAATGTTGTGTCCTGTCCCCCTTACATTAAAAAAAAAGACCAAGAAGATGGAAAATATAAGCAAAATTTGAGCCAAGTGGGTGAAATGTCCTGCTGTTTTGTATCATTAAATCACATTCGGTTATTCTTGGAAAAATGGCAAGTATTAACAGCAGATTTAGTTTCTCAAAGCAGTCAAGGCTATCATTTCAGATCTTTTCAGAGATATGTGAGTATAACAATACATTAAGTTACTGTAATTAGGCCATTACTTTCAAAGTAACCCAAACCTACAATCTGGAGGGGAAAAAAACTCTCCACCTTTAAAGTTAATATTTTTAATGGGCATCACAAGACAGTTGAGTCTTACTCAATGTCTCCTTCAGAAAAAGCAATAACTGTGATGTTAAGGGGAAGAAAAGCGTTCTCTTAATGTGCGCCAAAGATGGTCTCTTTTGTCTGCCTCACTGGCTGTGTTTAACTTAAAACTCTCGATTGATCTGATACCACCAAGAACTGGCCTGCATATTAAACCAAAGCTGCGATACATCTCCTCTAAGACGGATGAATTCGGTGCATGTGTGTTTTAGTGGGCTCGTGGCTGCGGTCCAGGTTCGGATTATTGACAAAAAAAAAAGCAGAAAAAAAATGTATTCAGCGTTTGCTGTTGTCCATTAATAGTCATACACACCGTAATATCCCTCAGAAGTCCAGCTCAGCGCCTGCCAACACACACTGGCCTTCGCTTCTGATGCTGACATCATTTAATCTTTAGGAGGAGCTTGGAGTTTCTATCCCAAATCCTTGATCTGGTTCACCTTACAGGATGAGCCTTTTTGTCTCTAATCCAAAATAAACAGACTCGTTATTGTATTCTCTCTTGTCCAAGGCACACGGACTCTTTGCCTGTCTTTAGGTAATGGAGCCTCTCTACTTTGCTGCCCATCCACATTGAAAATAATTAAAAGAGCAAAATGAACACAAATGTCCTCATTTGCTGTGCATGGGAACTGACAAAAAGCCAGGAGATATCCCGTTTCAGAAAAGCACGTGTACTGTCAGCGCATAAACACACACAAGTCCTTTGTAGAGGTATTTGGTACGACAGTATGAAAAACAATCCTCTGTTGTCTCACTGTTTTTTTGTGTCTGGGTGTTTTATAAGCATTGAAAAGGATGCACACTTCTCAGATTAGGCCTGGCAGAAGTGCTCGGGAGAGTGCGCCGGGAAAAGGATGAACATTAGGCACCTGATCAGACAGGATCAATGAAAAGCAATTAGATGATAAGTCTGCAGGAGCAGGCCTGCGTGCGCATGACTGCAGGGGCCAAGACCTTTACAACAGCCAGAAGAGTGAGAGAATAAACATATCTCCTTCAGCCTTTATTCAAAAGTGAATAAGGCTGAAGGAGACTGTGACGATCTGCATAGTGTAGTACAGTATTTATGTGCGTTTGTCTGCTTCTGTCTCCTTGTGCGGCTTATGTGTTTTGCCTAACATCTATTGTCATAATGATGTGTGATTATTAAGGGAGCAGGGATTTCACAGCAGGGGAAAAAAAAGGGGCTGAACCGACAACAGGTTGGGCCTCCCTTTGTGTCTTTGTTTGAAAGCTCAGCAAATCCATATTCATGCTCCCAGTATGCACACAATAACAATATGCAACACATTTGTTTATAATCTTTGTTTATTTGGGTTGCATACATTAACAAATTCCCATTTTGTGCTGCTGTAATTCAAAGAGGAGGTAAAAGGTAACAGTAAGGAAAGGTTTCTCGCGAAAGAGGTGGACACAGTCTCCAAGAGCTGATGCCTTGTTATTTCAGTTCTATCCATGGGAGAGGTTAAGCTCTTGCAGTAGGCTAGCTATTAGGCTAAACCAGGGCGCGCTGTGTTCTGTGTGGGTTGAAGAGACGAGTTCTGACCATTAGCGTAGCTCCCGTTCCTGGTTGCAGAGTACAAAAGCGCATAAGAGTTTTTCTTCCAATTTGTAGGTGTAATGACGACACACACAACAAATAACTTGCTGCTTAATCCAGTCTTTGTTAGTTCATTGAAATATTTTTCCCTTTGTCTGCTCTAACTAAAATATCCATCATTTGTGACCCTTAAAACTAAATGGAGGTGTAAACACAGCGTATAGGATGCAGTAAAGTGCCTTTCCTCCTTACTTGATTCCTGCATGTGCTCAATTCCAACACTAGATGGCTGTCTGTGCTGTGTATGCTCTGTGTCAGCACCAGTGCAGCCTCTTCATGCTGCTTTTTATTGGCCTTAGAAATGCAAGGCTGAGCAAAAGATTTTTGTTAATAATGCTTTGAGACACTCGGGTTATGAAAACACAGGGCTGCACAGACAGCACCCAACTTAATGTTTTGATGTTTGAATTTGCCAGCCCTTCGTTTTTTTTATGATGTCACGAACAATGGATTAAATACACTGTCATCAGAAAAGTCAGTTGCAGATTTGCACACACGGAGGTGAAAGTGCATTTGAGTGCATTTAAAAATAAACTCTATGCAATGTCAATTCTAATATATATTCCACATATTTCGATCTTTTTAATGTGGTTTAGGAAAGACTTCAATTAAGCTGACAGATTTCAAAACAAGTCAGAGGTAATGCTAATGTCAAAAAACCCACCAAACACATAATTTATCATTCCAGTTATCGTATAATTATTCTGACTGCAGCGCCATTTGTGTATGTGCTTTGTTTGCGTTGTATAAGAGGCTATTTGTAGTTTCATTATGTGCAGTAAATGGGACCACATAGAGCACTTGGTTGTATTGACTTTGAAGATTGCCTTTCTTCCTTCTTCAGAGGCCGTCCGTCTCTTTAGCCTGAAGCTCCCAAACCACACAGCCGGCCAGTTCATGGTGGCCTTTTATTATGATGTCAGCACTTCGCTTAAAGAGCATTCAATATCTCCAGGACGGCCGTTGGTGGAACATCAATAGAATAACACAGACGAGCAATAGATGGCTATTCCTCATAGCCGGTCAGTTCATTTGCTCATTGATCTATTGGTGGCTGACAGTGTAATGGAATTAAGTAGCAGTGATTATCACAAGCAAACAGGTTGTTTGTTTGTTTGTTCTTCCTGCATCTGTTTGCAGAGTTTCAGCACTAGCTGTGCACAGGTGAACGATTACACACGTGCGTACGGACACGTAAATAGATGTACGGGAACACAAAGTTCTACTGAACTATTTGAACAAAATGAGAAAGGTCTCAAAGTGCTATATATGTTATGTGATTTATTATTAGACACTGGTCTTGAGGGTAAAAACTGGGTAATGCAAAGGAAAGAGGAATGAAAGAGCAGGAAAAACAAAAGCATCCCCAATGGAGGGGAAAGCTATTGGACACAGCGTGATTTTCAGGCCTATTAAAAGATGGTCATCTAGAAAGCAGGCGGAACCTTGTAAGACAATTGAACCAAAATCACCCACATAAATCAGAGCGGGATTACCTCAGGAGCTGGAGTTATTGGGTGTTAACGTTGCTGTGCACACGCTTTGACTCATTAACACTTAATGGTGAGGGACAGATTTTAACAAAAGTCCTGCAAAACCCCCAATGAGGTGGAACAACAACGGGAAACCAAAAAAACCCCCCAAAAAGTAATGCATTCAACTGGTGTTGGTCTGTTTTGTCTCGATAGTGGCACCTTGATGCTGAAGTCAAAATCCTACAAGATTTGACAAAGTTTGGTAATTCTGTGTTGAAGGGTTTCTCTGTTTTTTTTGTTAAGGTGTACAATCATATCTCTCCATCTCCATCTACTACAGCATCCCTGGCTCTGTAATTCATGCAAAATGAAATGAAAACCTTCTTAGCAATATGCAGATTTCTTTATGCAAAACAGCATTACCTATGGTGCGCGGACGGCAGCTAATGCCTTTGATCAGTCTCTTTGACATTCTCTAACTACTGAGAAGAAAAGAACTTAAAAATTGTAAAGGCTCTTAATTGAAGTGAACATAAAAGAAGATACATGGTGTTAATTGGTATACGCTAAGAATAATCTAGACCTTGGAGACCACTGTCCCTTACCGGCCCCCCTGCCAAAGTGTCAGGATTTACATCTTTAATTCAAGATTTCCCCACATTAATTACCTCGCAGGCAGCGAAATGCGGATTACTTCATTTTAAAGTATAATAAACATCCAAATAGCCCCTCCACCCTCCTCATCCATGAATATAAATTTTGGTTAGTGTGCAAAAGCAGCACTGGGTCTCCTGTTCTTAAAGAGGTTGTGCAGCAAGCATGTGGCTCAGAAAGAATTTGAATTTAGTAAAAACATAATTGAAGTACACGTTGTTGGATGAAAACCTTTAATCATAACAGTTCAGAGTTATAACAATAAAGTTAGAATGATGCATATGGAGAATTAAAGATGAAAGTATACGTAGAGGTCACTGTGCAGGTGTTACACCAGATTGTTTTGGAAAATGCAGAACATATTTGGCATGTTATAATTTTGGCATGACAACTAATTTGTATGTGTTTCTGTGTGTGTGTTTGTGTGTGTGTCTTTTCAGTGAGGTAAAGCAATTTGAACACTGGACTCCAATATGACCTTTGATTATGAGAGGAATAAAGCGGTGCTCATATCCCAGGCCTCTCCGTTTCCTCTCAACATGATGAATGGGACACCCTGAGCTGCAGGACAGAACAACCATTTGAGAATCCAGGGTGACACACACACACACACACACACACACACACACACACACACAAGCAGATACATGTACACGCACACACAGAAATGCTGACAGACAAATGACACTCTGATGGAAAGTGAAACACTTTCAAGCCCTTAAATGCCACCACCAGCACACACACACACACACACACACACACACACACACACACACACAGTCTGTACTATTCTAGCACTTGCACTTATCTCCCTCCCTTTAGCCCATTTAACACTATACTGCCCTTGAAAATAACCAGCTAAGTTGTGGCTTTTATCTCATGAGCAGGTTCATGTATGGATTATTAGTGGAAAATAGACACATCTACTATGGCTTATTGAAACAGTTTCAAACGCACCCCAATGTGGTTAATATTATGCAGTTTATTAAGCAACAATAAGCAATTTATGTAAACACAGTTCAAACGAGCGCTGCTCCTGTACACCTTAAAATCCTCCTCTTTTTTGAAGTGGTGTTATTTTGGGGATTCATTGTAATTTATTGGCTCAAAGTGCACAATATAGTGTTAAAACTGATTTGATATGGAAACCTGTAGGGACATATTAATTAAAATAGCAATCTAATTAGCATTCCACTGTGACCTAAAAGTTGAATATTATTAGAGCTGCAACCGTCGGCTGTGATGAAAAGAGCTTACATGACAGTGAAATTGAAATTCAAAGAGCTGGAGATAATGTACACACAGATCAAAAGAACAAACGGTGGGGAGAAAAATAACACACCAAGAAGTTTTACATTTCCTCACAAGGGGGAAAACCAGTGTGTTGTGCACACTCCTGCACACACATACACACACATGAAAACACAGTCTTACACTCAGTATTAGGTAGTTGAGTATAATTTAACCTAAAAATGTACCACGTAGAAATGTCAGCGCAGTGACAAAGAACTTACACCTGTAATGTAATAGCAGGTAAGTTCACTATCAATGAAGTTTAGGAAGAAGAGTAATTTGGGCTGACATGAATGTTTTTATCTTTAGGCTGTAAATTGGCTGTTGATGTTTTAATTCACATCAGTTCATATGACGACATAATGTTAAAAGGCTGAAAAATGTATCAATAATACCAAAAACATTTTATTTTTCTACTTACTCAAAAGACTATTTTAGAAGTTTTAGAAGCCTATTTATCTGCTGGAGCAGGGAAAAAGTACAGTAATTGTGGAACATGCATTATACTTTGTGATCCGATATTAGGAATGTGCCGATATGCTGGCTGAATATAGCAAAAAAGACAATATAAAATTTACTGATATCAGTGGTTGATGTTTGTCTGTTGTGCTACATAATTTGTTCTAAATGTTTAAAGATAGTGTAATGAGGATTTCTTTGTTTAACTGGCACACACAGGGAATAACAACAAAACGTTCTTATCAGCACTCCTGACTTTCAGAATAGTTGCATCCCTAGTTTTGGAAGTAGCGCTCGGATTCTTAAAAAAATCCAAAAAGTGTATTTTAAAGTAAATGGATTCATTCAAGCACTTTTTTTCTAAGTGCTTCCTATCTAACAATCACACACATTCACACTTGAGGTTCAGTATCTTACCCAAACATACTTTAGTATGCAGACTGGAGCAGCCAGAGATTCAATGAGAATTAGGTAGATGCTCTACCTCTTGAGCCACAGCCACCTCACCAGGATATGAGTAAAAGACCAGCTTTTATAATATTTCTATGAGTAAAGTTAAGAGTAGTGCATTTAAAGCACTTGAAGTAGAAGTAGGCCCGCTCATGATGCGAAATGACTTTTTTGTTATGTTATGATATTTCGTACTTATATTACACAGTAATATTGTTTCTCTTATTATAAAAAAATAATGTAATATTTTTCCCCAGTGGAGTATAATGAGGCATGCAAAATACCTGAAAAGGTAAGTATCCTAAATAAACATGCTCGCTTACTTTACACCAGTGCTCAGTGTTATCACACTGTCACAATACTACGTCAGAAAAGGTAAAGAATGTACAGACAAACACTTTTCTGTCCTGATCTGTTAAAGTAAATATTGTGTTTTCAAACCGAATAATAATACCAAGAGTTATTGAATATTTTGTCCATAAATGATTGTCCTTGATTACTGAAATCTTCCTGTACGCCTGTTGCAGTCTCTTTTCTCTAATGATTTTGCGCTCATGTTAAATAGACACTTCAGATAAGACAGAGCAGCAAAATGACACGCAGTAAGAATCGAACCTGAGGACACCCTGCTCTGAGCAGCAAACCAACTGACTATCCGGACAGCCCTGGTTTTAATATTTTATGATGATTGCTGACTTTAGGTCATAGGTTTCCAGCCTGTTTTCCCCATCTCTTGGCCCCTGTTTGAAATCCAATAAGCAGTTCTTCACAGTCATATTGAGGTATAGATTTCCTACAGTACGCAGCAGGAGGAAGCAAAGGAGAGGTTTACATTGCTGCGATCATTGACTCTACACTTGGTCTGACAGGTTTCATCATTTTACCAAAGTGGTTAACCTGTAATAACTGCCACAGCTTTCCCCGATATACATTAAGCCTAACACAGGTCATGACAATCAAAACAGTCCTCACAGGGGTCAGTGAGCTCCACTCTACTCATTGTTACTTTGGTTTAACCTTGAGGGGTTGTATGCTTTTCCCTGCCTCCCTTCGGGGAGGCTTGCATATTTCTGCATAGCCTTGTGCACCAGTTGAGGTGCCTGTTCTCTGGGTAAGGGCCTCTACGCTTCTCCTGCAGCTCTACAAGCGGGTGTGTTAACATGTGTCCCTGCAGTGGGCCGCCGCGCCAGCCAGCAAGTGATAATTATTCATTAGTATTCATTAGTGTGAGGTGCTGGCCGGTGCAGGGCTCATGTTGAATCAGTGTTCTGACGAGGCCTCGGCCCGGCGCAGGTCAGTGAGGAGCCAGTAATTAGGCCCACCAGTCAGGAGGCATTTTCCTAAGCACAACACATGAGCTTGAGAGAGAGGAGATGCAAACACCAGGAGAGAGGCTGCAGGAAGAGAGAGAGTGTGCATTTTATTTTTAAAAGAAAGCCCACCTTGGCCTCCTTGCTTCCCTGCCTGGGTAGTGCCGAGTATCTTAACCTTTCTCCATCACTCACTCCATCTGCGGTAAAAATGCGAGATAACCTTGGCTGTCTGCTTTGTTTGCCTTGTGCGCTTTCGCTTACTTCTCTTTGAAGATTTTTTTTTTAAATCCTTTTTTTTAACGCATCCCTCAGCTCTCCTCTCCATCTTTTAATTGAAGGATATATAGCGTATATGATCCTGTTTCCTTAAATCTAATATGTCTGTGTTGGTTGCATATGTTTATTTATGGATCTTTGCATGTCAAATGGTTGATAATAGCAGCAGTTATTATCACTTACAGAGATAATTGTGTAACAGTTAACATGACAGAGTGGTCGCCTCCCAGGAATGCTGTTAGTATTGTAAATGCGACCGAGGCCTAACCGAATTAATCTAATTGAAAGATAATTACACTGGCTGCAACAAAGCTGGACCAGATTCATCAAACTGCTTCCTGTCCCCGTGAGCCATTAAGAAGAAGAGATCTACAAGCAAGCACGGGAAGGTTAAAGGCATCCGGGGTGCTCAAAGCTGGCTGTGCCAAAGCTGTCAGTACATATCTGACACAGAAAAAGAAGGTTTGACATTGACTGACAGCAATTGAGAAAACAGGGGGTCAAGTCTTGAGCTGTTGCGAGACAGGAGAGAGGAAAGGCACGAACCCCCCAAATCCAAGTCTCTGTGGAGGACAGCAGAAATCCAAGGAGATGATAGCTTATCCTGTCAACACATAATGTCAGTTTCCCTTGAATATAAACAAAGAGCATAAGACACTGACAACCTCTCACTCTGCTTCTCTTTCTGTTTCTTTTTATGTTGTTTTTTTTTCTGCTTGTTCATTCATGTGCAAGCATGGGTACACATGGATGTGGGAAAGGGACTGCCTCACATAACCTCACAATATCCTGACATGATTCCAGATTAGACAAATTCCCTAAACTACAAGCGAATGGCACGACACCCTCGTCTTTCCCAACAAGCCCCCCTCCCCTTACATTTCCTCATTTCTTCCCTCGGTCTCTGGCATGCACATTTTTTCTCCTTTAGATTTATCAGATTGGCATATAGGTGGGTTGACAGCTCTCAAACTGGCACTGCAGAAGGGGGAGATCCCAGAGTGTGAAGGTTAGCTGGGTAAATCTGTCCGGGGTCTGCCCAGGAGGAGAAGAGGAGGAGAAGGATGAAGAGGGTGTGTATGAGGGGGGAGGCCATGGGAGAGCTGGAGAAGGGTAGAGGAGAGTGAGAGAGAGAGGCTTGGTAGGGCCCCGCTGAGCACATAAGCTTCCATGCTGAGCGCAAACGTGGCTGGCTGACAGTTGTGCTCAGCCTTCACTGTAATAATGAATAAAAGGAAACTCCCTGCAGATTACACATCTTCCGTGTTTTGACATTGACCTTAATACATAATTTAACCACAAAGCCTGAAGAGTGTGTAACGAGATAAGAGAGGACCAGAGGATAGAAAAAAGATGCCTGGCCTAAAACATACAGGCCAAAAAAGGCGCCTTAGCCGTAATGGCTCTAATATGAGCCAGTCTGTGAGGACCAGTATTTTATTTTTTTTTCTAAACGAGATTGGAGCATTTGTGGGAGAAGACTGGAAGATTGAAGGCAGCGGGAAAATTATGGATATGTGTGCGTGTGGTGTGTGTGAAAAATACAGTGATTTTCCTGCTTATCGAATTCCCACTGGGAGGAGAAGGTAGTGCTGCTAAACCTCAATAGAATAGTAATGTGCCAGCCCCGGCTGTTGTGTGTGTGTGTGTGTGTGTGTTTGTGCTTCTTCCCCCTGTTCATATAGTTCTGCTTAGTGTGTAACTGTAGACTGGCTGAGTGTGATATCTGAAAGAGGTATTTGTCACTGTCATTGTCACTTCTCGGTCTGTGTGTGTGTGTGTGTGTGTGTGGCACCCTGTGTTTGTGTGTTTTCCTCGGGGCGTGTGAGCATTGTGATGTTTGAGTGACTGTTAAGCGCAGTGTTTGCTGAGCCAGCACTCTCTGCCACAGGTTATGTCACTTCAGCTGAGGTCACCATGTCACACAGACTGTCAGGAAATGCTTTCTTTAGCCAAACTCCCTAAGGAGAAAGCTACCAGACTCTCTCACACACAGACTTTAGCTGAATGTGTCCTAAGTATTCACATCCTAGATGAGCCAACATTATGTTACCAGCAGCTCGAAAGGCTGCGACAAAAAGAGGGGCACAGCAGTAATCTTGATGCCATTTATTTACTAAAAGACAAAGAGAATAGAGTATGCACAGTTACTTAAAGGCAGTTTCTGTATCTAACCATTCATGCCATCATGGATCATTTGTATCCAGAATCGTTTAGTACTTAGTGTTATTCATCACAAATGGAATCCCATGTGGGATCAATGTTTTTTTAAACTTCTTTTACTATTTTTTTACACTTACAACACATGTTCATTTGCTTTGCCCTTTAGTTGTTACTGGAAGGCATGAAAACTCCTTGTTTAGGTTATGAAAAGATTGTGCTTTAGGTTAAAATACAAAGAAAACCACTTCTTTTAAAGCTTTGATTATTAGCTTGCCTGAGTGGCACAGCTCAGTTGGCATGTGTAGTGCAAACACACACTTTGTACCCGCACAAAGTTAAAAAAAAAAAAAAAAAAAAAAAAAACCCCCCAAAACAAAAAAAAAAAAAACCAAAATTA